>CAUYPK010062463.1:0-28699 GCA_963574355.1 Loris lydekkerianus | reverse complement strand
CTTATTTGCTATCCAGATCCTGAATTCAATTTCTGACATCTCAGCTATTTGTTTGTGCATGGGGTCTTGTGCTGTTTCTGCCCCATTGATCCTTGGGGGAGTTGATCTACTCTGATTGTTCATATTGCCAGAGTTTTTCTGTTTATTTTGCCTCATGATTGTTTTTCACCATTGCCTCTGGCCATCCTCAGAGTTGGGGAGGTGTCTCTCCAAGATTAGACCCCAGCGGGATCACTCTATTGTTGCTGGATCTTTGTAGGGAGTGACCCTGTGTAGTTCCTCTGAGGCTGCTCTAGCTAGGGAGTTCTGGTTGTGGAAGCATCTCCGGTGTGTGACACACCCGGATCCAGCAACAGGGCTGGGGGTGGTGCGCACAGTTCTGGGAGTGCCTGGCACCCTGTGACTTTGGCACAGAGAGCCCAAGGCTCCAGCAGTCTCTGGCCAGGGGAAGGGCTCTGCGCAGAGGCAGGGAGGGCTCCAGAGGGCATGTAACTACCAGAGTCCCTGGCCAGATGAACGGGCTAGTGTGGAGGCTGGGAGGACACAGGAGGGAGGACGCAGGGTTGTGTGGTTCCCATAGTTCCTGGTCAGGGAATGCGGAGGCCCGGTGGGTGTGGGTCACTGGTCGGAGGTCACTGCACAGCTCTTCTAGAGGTCTAGGCAGTGCCAGGCCAGGAGTTTGAAGTTGCTATGAGCTGTGACATCACGGCACTCTACCCAGGGCAACAGCCCAAGTCTCCAGTGTCCCAAAACTGCCTCACTTGCCCGTAAGGATTAAGGCTGTAAGGCAGCTCAGACTGCGCCTTTAGGCTGCTTAGTTACTAGGATGACTTTGTCCTGCCCGATCCTTGCTCCGGGACCCTTACGGCGGAGCTTGCTGGGGCAGTTTTTCACAATGGCTTCCTGCGCCCAGCTCAGTCGCTCAGTCTGGGGCCCCAGACAATGCCCAAAGTTCTCCATACACCTGCTCAAGCTCTCCCCAAGGTAGCTCAACTGAGCACCAAGTCCAAGAACACCAAAACAGTTCACAGGTAAGGCCTTTCCGGTTTGCAGTCTCACTGCTGCTTGTACTCACGTTTGCCGGAGTGATTAGGTCGATCGAACACACACAACCACTTGCCAGTTTTCCACTGTTTTTGTCCTCCTCCTGGGGTCCAAAAGTCCTTTGCTGGCTCTCTGTATCCTCAATAGGATGATCATGGGCAGATCCCACTGGCCAGAGATGCCTGGAGTCTTGTCTCCCCAGACTCGCTATGCCCAGCTGCAGGGAAGCTGTTACTTGGCCACCCTGGAAGTTGGAATTTGATCAAAATTTTCTGGGTGGGTTTACTTTTGTGGTGGAGGATTACACTAGTCTTTATGGAGGATAGGTCTGAGAATATCCTGGAGTGCTGGTTTGTTATGGCAAATTTCTTCAACATGTGAATGTCACTGAAGTATTTAATTTCTCCATCATAAATGAACTCATTTTAGCTGGGTACAGGATCCTGGGTTGAAAGTTATTTTGTTTTAGGAGACTAAAAGTCGATGACCATCCTCTTTTAGCTTGAAAGGTTTCAGCAGAGAGATCTGCAGTTATTCTAATATTCTTGCCCTTGTAGGTGATGGTTTCCTTTCGTCTGGCTGCTTTCAGAGTTTTCTCTTTCATATTAACTTTAGTGAAATTGATTATGATGTGTCTTATTTGGGTTGAGTCGTGCTGGAGTTCTGAAACTGTCTGCTATCTGAATTTTGGAATCTCTTGCCATGTCTGAAAAGTTCTTCTTCATAATCTCATGAAGAAGAGACTCTGTGCCTCGTGAAGCCACTTTGTCACTTTCGGGGATCCCTATAAGATGAATATTGGTTTTCTTCTAATTATCCCAGAGCTCTCTGAGTGAGTGATCTGTTTTTGCCCTCATTTCTCTTCCTCTTTGAGAGTTTGGGAGCGTTCAAAAGCTTTGTCTTAAATGTCAGAAATCCTTTCTTCTGCTTGCTCCATTCTGTTACTGAGGGATTCTGCTGTGTTTCTCAAATCTTTGAGAGCTGCAACTTCTTGTCTCAATGTGTTAAAATCTTTGGTCATTTGGTCTTTGACTTCTTTGAATTCTTGAGATATCTTTTGGGTTACTACTTGGAGTTCTAATTCAATCTTATTTGCTATCCAGATTCTGAATTCGATTTCTGACATCTCAGGTAATTGTTTGTGCATGGGATCTTGTGCTGTGTCTGCCCCATTGATTCTTGGGGGAGTTGATCTACTCTGATTATTCATATTGCCAAAGTTTTTCTGTTGATTTTGCCTCATGATTGTTTTTCACAGTTGCCTCTGGCCATCCTCAGAGTTGGAGAGGTGTCTCTACAAGATTAGACCCCAGTGGGATCACTCTATTGTTGCTCGATCTTTGTAAGGGAGTGACCCTGTGTAGTTCCTCTGGGGCTTCCCCAGCCAGAGAGTTCTGGTTGTGGAAGCAGTTCCAGAGTGTGACACACCCAGATCCAGCAATAGGGCGGGAGGTGGTTTGCAGGGTTCTGGGAGTGCCTGGTGCCCAGTGACTTTGGCACAGAAAGCCCAAGGCTCCAGCAGTCTCAGGCCAGGAGAAGGGCTCTGTGCAGAGGCAGGGAGGGGTCCAGAAGGCATGCGGCTACCAGAGTCTCTGGCCAGATAAGCGGGCAGGTGTGGAGGCAGGGAGGGTACAGGAGGGAGGACGCAGGGTTGCGCGGTCTCTGCAATTCCTGGTCAGGGCATGCAGAGGCCTGGTGGGCACGGGTCGTGGATTGGGGGTTGTGGCACAGCTCTTATGGAGGTCCGGGCGGCGCCAAGCCCAGGACTTCGAGGGTGCTATGAGCAACCATGGCACTCTACCCAGGGCAATAGCCCAAGGCTCCAGTGTGCCAAAACCAGCCTCACTCTGCCCCTGAGGGTTAAGGCTGCAAGGCAGCTCATTCCCTGCCTTTAGGCTGCTCAGTAAGTAGGTTACTAGCTCCTGCCTGATCCTTGCTCTGTGACCCTAAGGGTGGAGCTTGCCTGGGGCAGTTCTCTCATCATGGCTCCCTGTGGCCCACAGCCGAACACTATTAGCTCCGTCCTGCTCAGTGGCTCAGTCTGGGGCCCTAGACAATGCCCAAAGTTCTCTACACTCCTGCTCAAGCTCTCCCCAAGGCAGTTCAACTGAGTGTCAAGTCCAAAAACACTGAAACAGTTCACAGGTAAGGCCTTTCTGGTTTGCAGTCTCACAGCTGCCTGTACTTACAGCTGCTGGTGGGATTAGGTCGATCGAACACACGCAACCACTTGCCAGTTTTCCACTGTTTTTGTTCTCCTCTTGGGGTCCAGAAGTCCCTTGCTGACTCCCTGTATCCTGAAAGGGATGATTATAGGCAGATCCCACGAGCCAAGGATGCCTGGAGTCTTATCTCCCCAGACTCACCGTGCCATGTTGCAGGGAAGCTGTTATCAGCCACCATCTTGGATTGTTCTCTCTTCTTTATGTGCTTTAACAAGTATCATTGAGTAATTTTTTCCTTAAAAATACTTGTTCTTAAGGGCTATTTCTAACCCTTATAAAACTATTATAAAGGGATATTTCTAACCCCTCTTTATTCCATTGTTCACTCCCCTATAAGAAATGAAGATTTTTGGCTTGGCACCTGTAGCTCAAGTGGCTAAGGTACCAGCCACATACACCAGAGCCGGGTTTGAATCCATCCCGGGCCTGCCGAAAACAATGACAACTACAACCAAAAAATAGCCGGGCATTGTGGCGGGCGCCTATAGTCCCAGCTACTTGGGAGGCTGAGGCAAGAGAATGGCTTAAGCCCAGGAGTTGGAGGTTGCTGTGAGCTGTGATGCCACGGCACTCTATCCAGGGTGACAGCTGGAGGCTCTGTCTCAAAAAAAAAAAAAAAAAAAAAAAGAAAGAAAGAAAAGAAAGAACTGCAGATTTTTACACATTAGTAGCAAGTATAAAACTTCCCAGCTAACTAAATCATTTTAGAATAGTGGCTATAACCTGTTTTATTTAACCTCTATTAAGATTCAAGTTGAGAACACTGAAAAAACAATGTGCTTTCAATCAACCATTTAATAATAATATATATATTTTTGTAATTAAGAGTCTATTCTATTGGTTAGTCCATCTAAGGTGATGGCCAGCATATATGAAATGTATGTGTTATAATTTCTATTTTATGCTGTAACAAAGTCACATTTAGATTTAGAGCAACCTAAATCCATATTAGCTTCCTGCCAAAAATTTTTTTTTGAGACAGAGTCTCACTATGTCACTCTCAGTAGAGTGCTGTGATGTCACAGCTCATAGCAACCTCAGACTCTTAGGCTTAACCAATTCTCTTGCCTCAGCCTTCCAAGTGCCTGGGACTATAGGCGTCCACCTCAATGCCCCGCTATTTTTTTGTAGATGTCATTGTTGTTTGGCAGGCCCGGGCTGGGTTCAAACCCGCTGGCCCCCAGTGCATGTGGCCAGTGTCCTAGTTGCTGAGCTACAGGCCCAGAGCCTTCCTGCCAAATTTTTATTGAAGGCAACTAATGACCTGTGAGGCTTCCAAAAGAGTGATGGTGAGAACACTAGCCTTAGGCGTGATAGATGGCCATGAAATGTCAGCATGAAAAGGATTTTTCTGCTTTGAGAGATCAGTACCATAGCATTTAGGGATCATCAAAATCTTTCACATTAATACTAATTATAAGACAGACAGAGAAAATATACAACTAAAAGCATAAGACAAGGCTGGACACGGTGGCTCATGCCTGTTATTCTAGCACTCTGGGAGGTTGAGGTGGGTGAATCTTCTGAGCTCAGGAGTTTGAGACCAGCCTGAGTGAGAGCGAGACCCCATCTCTAAAAATAGCTGCGTGTTGTGGTGGGAGGTTGAGGTAGGAGAAGCTCTTGAGCCCAGAGTTTGACGCTGCTGTGAGCTATGATATGACAGCACTCTACCTAGTCTGGGCTGGAGTGAAGCTCTGTCTAAAAAAAAAAAAAAAAAAAAAAAAAAAAGGCAGTGCCTGTGGCTCAGTGAGTAGGGCACTGGCCCCATACACCAAGGGTGGCAGGTTCAAACCCGGCCCTGGAGGAACTGCAACAAAAAAATAGCCGGGCGTTGTGGTGGGCACCTCCCAGGTACTCGGGAGCCTGAGGCAAGAGAATCGCCTACACCCAGGAGTTGGAGGTTGCTGTGAGCTGTGACGCCACAGCACTCTACTGAGGGTGATAAAGTGAGACTGTGCCTACACACATACACACACACACAAGACAGGTTAACAAGAGGAAAGCATAATAACTTATTTAACACAGGGTGTGTAAAATGAAAACCCAAAGATGCAAGGAAAGTTGTCCATATTTATGGTTAGATTCAATGAAAAATAGACAGCCATCTACAAACATGATTCAACAAAAAGAATATGATCTATTGGTAACAGACAGAGGCAGAAACACAGCCAATCCTGTCCATTCAAATTTTTCTTGGCCTCTCTCTGTAGTATTCCTTTCTCCCATGTAGGGCAAGACCCCTCTGGAAGAGGATTTTATGACCTTCTGTGTCAGACAAGGGAGGTCAGAGAATTTCTTTATGGTGAGCTCCTACACAGAAAGTAATAGTTCCAGGTTTTATGGGTTGCTTTGGAGGAGGGGAGTTCTATTTCTGTTACCCACCTTGAGCAAAAGAAATAAAAAATTTTTTTTTGAGACAGAGTCTCACTATGTCGCTCTTGGTAGAGTGCTGTGGCATCACAGCTCACAGCAACCTCAAACTTTTGAGTTTAAGTGATTCTCTTGCCTCAGCCTCCCAGTAGCTGGGACTTCAGGCACCCATCTCAACGTCTGGCTATTTTTTGTTGTTGTTGTGGCTGTCGTTGTTTTAGCTGGCCCGGGCTGGGTTCAAACCCGCCAGCCTCGGTGTATGTGGCTGGCTCTGTAACCACTATGCTACGGGCGCCGAGCCAAAAGAAATAAATATTTTTAAGAGCTCAGCCTGGAGTGCAGTGGTTGTTCAGGAGCACAACAATCAGTTCACTGCAGCCTTATTCCTGGGTTGAAGCAATCCTTTCACTTCAGCCTCCTAAGTAGCTGCGCTACAGTCACCACCACCACCACACCAGGCTAGTTTTTAAAAATTTTCACAGAGATAGGGTCTGGGTAGGTTGCCCAGGCTAGCTGAACTCCTGGCCTCAAGCCATCCTCCTACCTCGCAGCCCAAAGTATAGGGATTACAGGTGTGAGTCATTGTTGCACCTGTAATGCCCTAAGTCCATTTTGTACCTAGAGCCAGAGGACTTTGCTAAGGGCTTTCAAAAGTCCCCCTTTCAGCTCAGCTGAAAGTTGCAGAGTTTAGCAAAAACTGCAAAATCCTATGAAACCACAGCTCTCCCTTGTAAGCACTCCCCTTAGATCTAACCTTGCAGGTGTTGACTTTTATGAAACTCAGCTTGCGTTAAGGACTTCCCATCTACCAAAAGCACCTTATAAAAAGTTTGTAGTCCTGCCTCTGGTGGGCGAGAGACTCCAAGGCGTAAGCCTGCTCTTGACCGCTGCCCAATAAAGGACCCTTGCTTAATTTGGACTCAGGGTGCTAGCGTTTCTCTATTCCACTCACTCTGGTGGTAACACACCCAGCAGGCATTCTGATTTCTGTGACACACTTCAGGGGAGAAGGAAGGGTGGAAGACGGAATGACAGGTGAAGGTCAGACAGGGGCTTTGCTTCTGAGGCTTCTAAACTAAAGGGTTTCCGATCTCCTTTAGTTTGAAGAAGTCAGCAAGCCAAAGTGCCATACTCTGGGGCATCATTTTCTGAGCCCCACTGCTGATTTCTCCCAAAAGTGAAATTGTGGCCTCAATGAGTTTGGGTCAAGAACAAGGAATGTGGGCTGGTGTAATGGTTCACGCCTGTTATCTCAGTACTCAAAACTCTGATGCCCTGAATAGAGTATATTGGTGTCACCACAGTACACTGAACCTCCAACTCCTGGGCTCAAGTGATCCTGGAGTTTGTAATCTCAAAGCGAAAGCATTACAGGTGTGAGCCACCTCGTCCAGCATGAACGTCTCACTGACTGGAAGCAATGGATAGAGTGGAGTTCTTCCTGATAGAGACATCAATCTACCTACAGAAGGACAGTGGGATAGCACACAGTGAAGCCTTTCAGATCAGCAAGACCTTGCCTTGGGCAGACATTGTCATTAGCTGCACGGCTCTGTCAGGTACTCTGTAGGCTGGGCAGGCAGGCTGTGCTGAGCACGCGTGCTTTGTTCTTTGTGGCTGCCTTTCTTTCTTCTCTTTCCCTCCCTTCCTCCCTTCTCTCTCTTTTATTTCTCTGTCTCTTTTTTTTTTTTTTTTTTAAATAGACTCTCACTGTGTGCCTCAGTGGAGTGCAGTAAAGTCCTAGCTCACAGCAACCTCAAACTTTTGGGCTTAAGTGATCCTCTGGCCTCAGTCTTCAGAATAGCTGGGACTGCAGGCACCTGCCACCACACCTGGCTTTTTCTTTTTTTGGTACAGATAGGGTCTTGCTTTCCCTCAGGCTGGTCTCAAATTCCTTAGCTCAGGCAATCCACCTGCCTCGGCCTCCCAGAGTGCTATTTATAGGCGTGAGCCACCTCGCCCACCCAGCTCAAAAACCTTCACTGTAAGTTTGGCGCCTGTAGAGGCTGAGGTAAGAGAATTGGTTAAGCCCAAGAGTTAGAGGCTGCTGTGAGCTGTGACTTCATAGCACTCACCAAGGGCGACTCTGTCTCAAAAAAAAAAAAATAAATAAAATAAAAACCTTCATTGAATCACACTCATAAACATTCAGGAAGCCAGTGTAGACTCTGGGTCCAAACAAAACAAACACCCATGATGTGAGCACATGGGAAATCTCTTCCCATCCACCTGTGGCACTCTTTTTTTTTGCAGTTTTTGGCCAGGGCTGGGTTTGAACCTGCCACCTGCAGTATATGGGGCCGGCGCTCTACTCCTTTGACCCACAGGCACCGCCCCTATGGCACTCTTAAAATGTCACCAGGAGTGACCTACTTTGGGGAAAAACCCAGGAGATGTTTCGATATTGTGATTTGATTTTCAAATCAGGCAATATTAGAAAGTTCAGTCACTAATATCTCTATTGAAATTGATGACTAGAGGCACTGACTGCTAAAATTATATCAAATATAGGGCGGTGCCTGTGGCTCAGTGGGCGACAAAGGGCGACAAAGTGAGACTCTGTCTCTAAAAAAAAAGAAAATTAAAATAAAATGATATTGAATCTAAGATGGAAAGACTAAAGGCAAAAAAACATATGTATCCATATATAATGGTAAAGATATTGGTCATATATCAGAAAGTCAGATCACACCTTTAGACTCTTAAAGAGAATGAATTTCTACTGGAACTGAACAAAGCTGATTTTTTTTTTTTTTTTGAGATAGAGACTTACCCTCACTTTCTTGCTCCTGGTAGAGTGCATTGCCAAAAAAGCTGAGTTAAATAAACTCTTTCAGGCTCTAAGAGGTGGCTCATGCCTGTAATCCCAGCACTCTAGGAGGCTGAGCTGGATGGACTGCCTGAGCTCAGGGGTTCGAGATCAGTCTGAACAAGAGTGAGACCCCTGTATCTAAAAATTCACAGGTGTTTTAGTGGGCACCTGTAGTCCCAGCTACTAGGGAGGCTGAGGCAAGAGAATGGCTTGAGCCCAGGAGTTTGAGGTTTCTGTGAGCTGTGACACCATAGCACTCTACCAGAATCGATAAAGTAAAACTCTGCCTCAAAAAAAAAGATAAAATATGAAATGTAGACACCTTTACCTTCAGTATGCTGAGCAAATAATATTAGATTTATGCAACTATTTGAAGTAATTTATTATATATAGTTTTAGCTGCTTCTATATTTAAAACTTTAGTAAGTCTAATTGTTTTCAAATTTCAGATTAATGTTCAAAAAATTAGGTTATAGGCAGCCTCCGTAGCTGAGTGGGTAGGGCGCCGGCCACATACACCCAGGCTGGCAGGCTCCAACCCAGCCCGGGCCAGCTAAACAAAAATGACAACTGCAACGGAAAAATAGCTTGCATGTGGTGGGCGCCTGTAGTCCCAGCTACTTGGGAGGCTGAAGCAAGAGAATTGCTTAAGCCCAAGAGTTGGAGGTTGCTGTGAGCTGTGACGCCACAGCACTCTACTGAGGACAACATAGTGAGACTGCCTCAAAAAAAAAAAATTAGGTTACAATGGTTGCATTTGTTAGGTAAAGTTCCTGTTGTAGTTGTGTCCTGCACCCAGGAGGTGTGTCTTAAACCCTTACACTGTGCCCATAAAGTGGAAGGACACCAATCCCTCTTGTCCTTCCGCCCACTCCAAAAATCTAAATATTTTTATTAGAAAATTTTCACAAGGATCGCAGTTCAACTATTAGGTCACACAGGCTATGTTCCATTAATTTCAGGTTGAGGTGGGTGGATTGCCTGAGCTCAGCCTGAGCAATGCAGTTAGTTACCCTCAAGTGCTTGGCTCCGAGTCACAGGCACCTGGGATAGGCACATCCTCGAGATCCTCTTTCAGACCATATTTAGGTTATGAGGGAGAATCACACTCTATGCCCAGAGCCACAGTCTATTTGATGCTGCTGTGCAAAGTGTGGTACTAGGATTGGTCATGCAATGAAACTCCTGGCCAGCTCGGTGCCTGTAGCTCAGTGAGTAGGGTGCTGGCCACATACAGTGAAGCTGGTGGGTTTGAGCCCTATCTGGGGCCTGCTAAATAACAATGACAACAGCGACCAAAAAAAGCTGGGCATTGTGGTGGGCACCTGTAGTCCCAGCTACAGGGAGGATGAGGCAAGAGAATTGCTTAAGCCCAAGATCTAGAGGTTGCTGTGCACTGTGACAGGAACAGCACTCTACAGAGGGCAACATATTGAGACTGTCTCCAAAAAAAAAGAAAAAAGAAACTCCTGGCCCACAGCATAGAACAAATTGTCTATGAATTCTAGTCAGCTTTTTCCTGTTTAACTATTTCAGGACTACTCCTTATAGTTCAACATAAATAGGGCAACTTTATTCACAATTAAATAAAAAACACCTCTTCCTTCCTAAGCACAGTGCATGACTGCGTTTGTATTCCTCATCCAGGCTTTAAAAAATTGATGGTGTTGGGTGGTGCCTGTGGCTTCGTGAGTAGGGTGCCAGCCCCATATACCGAGGGTAGCGGGTTCAAACCCAGCACCGGCCAAACTGCAACAAAAAGAATAGCTGGGTGTCGTGGCAGGCGCCTGTAGTCCCAGCTACTCAGGAGGCTGAGACAGGAGAATCACCTAAGCCCAAGAGCTGGAGGTTGCTGTGAGCTGTGATACCACAGGGAGACTCTGTCTCAGGAAAAAAAAAATTGATGGTGTTAAGTAAAGACAAGATGCAAATTAGTTTCCATTTTTATTAAAGTTGTATTTTCTAAGGAACATATTACACTTAAAGTTCAATACCATAAATAAGGTTAATTCTTACATCTTCTATTTTACTTATTAAAAATGTAAACATAAAGAAAATAATTCACCATTCCCTCCCCAACTCTGACCCAATGTATCAAAAAACCCAAACAATTCTTTCTTTCAGGTAAGTTCTTTCTTCAGAATGAGAAGCACAGACTTTATTAAAATATGTTAGTCCTCCTGGGCTGCAAAGACTTGTCAGGAATTACTAGTGTCCACTGAGATATGGGTATATGGGACTTATGGGACTATGACTGAAGCCCATCTCCTCCTGCTAAGACGACTCAGCTTCCCAAGGAGACAAGCTCTTTTCTGTCCATTCATCACCCAAGTTCATGGACAGCAGTAAGGCATCGAGCACAAGACACTGTGACGAATACAACACGCAAGAAGGCATCCTCCAGGAGGTGGGTCAGAGCCAGCAGTGACCAAGCAGTTCTGGATGGTTATTAGTTATGGGATATTAGAGTTGGAAGGATTCTGAGAATCTGGTCATTTGATAGATGGCCTTAATCAGTAAGTCTTCTAAAATTGATGAGAATATTGATAAAAGTTTATGAACTACTCTGATAATACTTATTTATCTTCTCAAGACTATTTAAATCCCATAAAATTGTGTTTCCACTTCAAATAATAAACTCTAAGCCCAGACAGGCTGGGAACTAATTTTAAGCATAATTTATAGCATTTTCAGAATGTCTATTTGGTCTTTAACAAAAATAGTATCCTACAGGAAAAATGTAAGGGTTACTGATTTTAAGAAATAAGTAAGAAAAAAAGATGTGTTTTAGGAGGATATTAGTGGGATCTATATTAAGAATACTGGGCAGTGCCTGTGGCTCAAAGGAGTAGGGCACTGGCCCCATATCCCGGACGGAGGTGGTGGTTCAAACCCAGCCCCGGCAAAAAAAAAAAAAAGAATACTAACTGCTTGCCAGTCTCTTTAAAGCTCAAGGTAACGGACATGGCTTTTGCTTCCTTCCTGTAAATCCTGTTCTTGAAAACCTGAGACAAATTCACTCGGCATTTTTGACAATTGGGACCTTAAAACGATCACAATTAACCTAAATCTGAAGGAGAAAACTGAGGTAGTCAGTTTTTATAAGTACTTAACCCTTTTTGAGTCAGGACCCCAAACTACTATCCCAAGTCAGCCGCTCCTCAGGCGCCTTCCCTGCCCCACCTCACTTCCGCCAGCTGCAGCCTGCTCAGTTCAACACGGGCCCAGTGTCGTCTTCACTAAGGTGACGGGCATAACCTGCCACAGGGTATCAACATGTAGGCTATTTCAAATTCTGCAGTGATCTCTCAGATTTTAAAAGTCTTTGCTTCACGGCCATACTCTAGGTGATTAAAATCGGACTTCTACAATTTCTCACAGATCCGGTGTCCTTCTCAGTCCTGCTGAGTACACTGTGTAGACTCAGTGATAAGTAACCACATTTAAGCCTTACTGAAGAGGAAGGGAGACATCAATGCAGCTAGTGACCCTCAAGAACTAAAGATTTTTTGACAAACTTTATCAGGTTTCATATTTGTGCAGAGAAAACACTGGCCTACCACATTCCAAGCTTAATAAATATATATACAAAAAATGTCATCTATAATATTTTCTCCAGAAAGTCATTAGTGCAAATATAATTATATTAATAAAAATAAAGCAAAATATATTTCAAGTATAAAAAGCACCATGCCTGGAAACAATACTACCTAAATGGTATTACTGCACAACAGTCAAAATATAGTGAACCTATCACCATCAATCTCAAGTATATTATTAATCTATTGTATTTTTGGTGAAATTCTTTATATAATTTCTCAGGATGATCTGTTATTATAATAGGTATAAAGTTTAGATCATTATAAGATTCTTTTAAAATACATTCTTCATTTCTCTCTGACCTTGAACAATTTGTAGTATGTTTGACATAGGCAAAATCTGAGCACTGGTCTATACACTATTACTATAGGCTAAGTGTCCTTTATCTGAAATGCTTGGGACCACAAGTGTTTGGATTACAGATTTTTTGAACTTTGGAATGTTTGCATATACATAATGAGAAATCTTGGGGATGAGACCCAACCCCAAACATGAAATTCATTTATGTTTCACATACACCTTACACACATAGCCCAAAGGTAATAAAGGTAATATTATATAATATTTTTAATAATTTTATATGAAACAAAATTTAAGTACTTATGTGTGGAATTTTCCACTTGTGGTGTCATGTTAGTGCTAAAAAAGTTTTGAATTTTGGAGCATTTTGGATTTCAGACTTCTGGTTCTGTAACAACCACCTCTGTTGAAGTCAATTTCATGAGTAAGTTTGAGACTCCCAATTTTCCACAATGACAAATAACCTCCAATTTAAAACTGCATGCAAATATGTACTTTTAAATGTACGCATTTTTTTTAAAAAGTGGCTTTTTTTATGTTGAGGCTGTTATTTGGCTCCAGTGCCAAACGTCAATTGGAATTCTTTGTTTTTTTTAGAGATGGGATCTCTCTATATTGTTGGGTTTCAAACTCCTGGGCTCAAGTCATCTTCCTACCTCAGCCTCCAAGTAACTGGAACTACATGTGTGATTCACTATGCCTGGCTTCAGGATTAATTCTTAGTAATTACACTGCTTTGCTCACTTAGCACAATGTCTTAAATGGAGTACAGTAACTATATGCTGAATGGAAAGAAGAGGAGGGGAAAAAGGGAGGGAGCTTGTCCAAGGTTTATATTTAAATGCCATAGGACTTCATTAGCTTTAAAGAGGAAAAACTGGGCATCACTAATCATTAAAGAATTTCAAACTGGAATTACTAAATGGGCTTGCTAAGCTCTGGTACCAGAGTAGAATTACTTCTGGGGACCTGAACCTGTGTGGTAAGAGGAGGAGTGTCACATGTAGAAGGTAAAGGATATTTTAAAAAGGCAATCTTCCAACTTCTGTGCACTGAGCCTTATGTTTTGTGGTAAAGTAAACCCTACTGGATAGGCTCTACACCAAACCTATACTTTGCTATTAGTAAACAACTCAGACCATCTCGTTTTGACTTATATTTTTCTGCTTATACATAATTTTCAGATATTAGAAATTCTTCTGTAACAATTTCTTAGCCCACTTGAAATAACTGCATACTTGCCTAAATCAGAATTTTTATCTTCATTGTTCAAAAAGGAATAGTTCTGTTTTTGTTAGATTACAATTGTCATAACTATTATTTCAAAAATACACAATTCTGTTTTCTTCTGTTTGCATGTCTTCAGTATTTTACAGGGCAAAATATTTTATTCTCTGCTTCCACATTTTTTCAAGTCACTACTAAACTAGTGGATAATACAACTGGAAGCTGAGCTCTGAAGATCAGTGAGCACAGAGGGCTACCAACATACTGACATCAGTTCAGTAGTAAACTGTCACACAGCTGGCAAAAAAGGCAAGCATGGTTAAATCACAAGATTTAACAGAACATAATTTAAAAAATAAAACTCTTTCAGGGGTGTCCAACCTTTTTTTCTGCTGCAAATTAGAAGAGTTAAGAATTATCTTGAGCCACACATTAAATACACAAACACCAAGGAAAGTTGATGAGCAAATGAATAAGTCTGGGCATACCTTTTGTGATATCCAACACCACAGATAAAATATTTCTCAAATAATCTGGATGCAGCCTACAGGCCACAGGTTGGACACCCTTGCATGACAGCAATAATTTAAGTGTACCATGTAAACCCATTACATTTAAAATAGGTAACAGTGACACAGAAATCCCAATTTCATCATTTTCTATAAGTCAAACAACAATTTACACTTTTGAGGACAAGATTTACAACTTGCAGTCTTTTTTTTTTTTTTTGAGACAGAGTCTCACTTTGTCACCCTTGGTAGAGTGCTATGGCATCACAGCTCACAACAACCTCCAACTCTTTGGTTTAAGTGATTCTCTTGCCTCAGCCTCCCGAGTAGCTGGGACTACAGGCGCCTGCCACAATGCCCAGCTATTTTTTTTTATGCAGTTGTCATTGCTGTTTTAGTTGGCTGGAGCTGGGTTTGAACCACCACCCTCGGTACATAAGGCCAGCGCCCTACCCACTGAGCCATAGACACCGCCCCACAACTTGCAGTCTTACAATAATTAGCTGTTGTTTAAGTTAATGCAATATTTATGATGCTGCTTCTTATTTTAAGTTAATGAAAATGCTGAGGTATGTAATCACTATGAAAATTCCACCAATTACCCACTTTATTTTTTGAGACAGAGTCTCACTTTGTCACCCTTGGTAGAGTGCCATGGTGTGATAGCTCACAGTAACCTCAAACTCTTGGGCTCAAGTGTCTTGCCTCAGCCTCCCGAGTAGCTGGGACTACAGGTGCCCACCACAAGGCTCAGCTATTTTTTTTTTTTTTTGAAGACGAGGTCTCACTCTGGCTCAGGCTGGTCTCAAACTCCTGAGCTCAGCCAATCCACCTGCCTCAGGCTTCCTAGACTGACAGGATTACAGATGTCAGCCACTGAGCCCCACCCACCAAGTATCCACTTTCAAAGGAAAACTTCAGGAAGATTATATATCCTGAAAAATACGTAATCCTGGTGACTTGAAGTTCCTTCTCCTTCTCTAAGCTTTGAGGTGGATGGGTGGCTGATGAGGAGTGATTGCTTTGCTTCAAGGTCTGATTGTGGACAACCCTTCCAAGCCAAAGTCAGGAATGCCACTTCTGCCGTCAGCACAGGTTGGCACTCACCCATATTTTGTGCTTTGTTCACAGGAACGTGGCATAAAAGAGTATCTTGAGAATTCACTTTTCCATTCCTAGAGCCACACACACAGAAGGAATCCAGCCAGCAAAGGAAATAGATTGCCTAGCAGAAGCCAGAGGGTGACCACCAGGCTAGAGGAACGGGAACAGAGATCTAGAATTGAAAACAAAAAATTGACTCTCTATAGACATCTTTGGGATAAATCATGTCAATTAAATATTGACAAATCAATACAGATGATTATTAAAAATGAACATGGACCACTGTGGGAAGCCTAGAGTGGCTTTCTAAATGTACTTATTACCACTGAACTATATACTTAGAAATGATATATATATATTTTTTTTTTTGCAGTTTTTGACCGGGGCTGGGTTTAAACCTTCCACCTTTGGTATATGGGGCTGGTGCCCTATTCACTGAGCCACAGGCGCTGCCCTTAGAAATGATACAGATAGTAAATTTTATATGTGTATTTTACCTCGAGAAAAACATTTTTAATAAAAAGACTTCCTAAAACCCAGATCTGTATTTTTTTTTTTTTTTTTTTTTGAGACAAGAGTCTTACTTTGTCACCCTCGGTAGAGTACCATGACATGATAGCTCACAACAACCTCAAACTTTTGGGCTGAAGTAATTCTCTTGCCTCAGTCTCCCAAGTAGCTGAGCTACAGGTGCCCACCACAACACCCGGCTATTTTTAGAGGTGGGGGTGTCACCCTTGCTCAAGCTGGTCTCAAACTCCTGAGCTCAGGTAATTTACCTGCCTCAGCCTTCCAGAGTGCTAGGAGTACAGGCGTGAGACACCATGCCCTGCCAAAGTTTTTTTTAATATTACAGAGAAAGAATAGAAAAAATTATATATATATGGAAAAAAATGTAAACACCATGTCAAGGTTAAAAAATGGCACCCAAGAAAAGAAAAAAGTATCTTAGGGTAGTATCCTAGCAAAGATCAAGACAAGACAGTGGCAGGCTGAGGTGAGAGATTGCTTGAGCCAGGAATTCAAGGTTACAAGGGGCACTGTGCTCCAACCTGATGACAGAGGAAGATCATGTTTAAAAAAGAAGCTAAATATGATACACAGGAAAGTAAGAAGAATATATTGTCTATTCTGAGAAGGGACAAAGAACTCTCTTATTCTTTCACGCCCCCTTTAACTAAGGTGACCATAACATTTATCACTCTAAACTAGTGCATTCTGAAAATAAAAGGGAGCACTATTAATAATTATACCAGGACAACAGATACCCACAGGGAACACTATTAATAATTATACCAGGACAACAGATACCCACATGGATGATCTTGGGCAAACCAGGTTATGTGGCTCCCTATTTCTAAATATCTACCCATTCATCCACATCACCCCAGGCTTGCTCTAGAAACAGCAGAAAATTCTAGGGAACATTAATTTCCTTAGGAGACAAGGTCTTGTTCTGTCATTCAGGCTGGGTGCAGCAGCCCAAATATAGCTCACTGTAACATTAAACTGCTTGGCTGAGGCAATCCTCCTACCTTAGCCTCCCAAGTGGGTGATACTAGAGGCATGAGCTACCCCGCCTATTTTTTTTTTTTTTAAACAGAGTCGCACTCTGTCAACCGGGATAGAGTGCCATGGTGTCATCACATCTCACAGAAACATCAACCTCTTGGGCTTGAGCCATCTTCTTGCCTCAGCCTCCCAAGTAACTGGGACTACAGGTGCCTGCCACAATGGCTGGCTAGTTTTTCTATTTTAGTAGAGATGGGGTCTCATTCTTGCTCAGGCTGGTCTTGAACTCCTGAGCTCAAGCAATCTACTCACCTCGGCCTCCCAGAGTGGTAGGATTATAGGCGTGAGCTACTGTACCTGGCCTAAATTTTTTTTTTTCTTTTTTTTGAGACAGTCTCATTATGTCACCCTTGGTAGAGTGCTGTGACGTTACAGCTCACAGCAACCTCCAACTCTTGGGCTTAAGTGATTCTATTGCCTCAGCCTCCCAAGTAGCTGGGACTACATGTGCCCGCCACAAGGCCTGCTGCCTGGCTATTTTGTTGTTGCAGTTGTCATTGTTGCTTAGCTGGCCTGGGCCAGGTTTGATCCCGTGACCTTTGGTGTATGTAGCTGGTGCCGTAACCAGTGTGCTACTAGTGCCGAGCCCATGTGAACTTCTATTCTTTCCCAAGGGAAGCAATTTGTATCTATTACAAATGTAACTTTATCAGTACAAAAATCCTATAAAAAGCCAATTTAGCTAAGAACAATGCTTCTCAAAGTGTGATCCCTGGACCAACAACATCATCATTACTTGGGAACTTGTTTTATTTGAGACAGAGTCTCACTTTGTCCACCCACAGTAGAGTGCTGTAGTATCACAGCTCACAGACCTCAAACTCTTAGGCTCAAGCAATTCTCTTGCCTTAGCCTCCCAAGTAGCTGGGACTACAGGCGCCCACCACAACACCTGGCTATTTTTTAGAGATAAGGTCTTGCTCTGGCTCAGGCTGGTCTCGAACCCCGGAGCTCAGGCAATCCACCCGGCCTTGGCCTCCCACAGTGCTAGGATTATAGGCATGAGCCACCTCGCCCTACGTCCTTATGTTTTTCTATCTCACTTTGTGAATGCATATTTGAGTAGCCTTACATTTTTATCTTCTTTATGGTCTGTCAAGTACTCTTTTGAGTATATTTCCCAGTGTCTTTCCTTCACTTTCATCTCAGCTGATTATATACGATAAAACTAAAAAATATTTTTTTTTTTATTTACTGAACAGTATTTTATTTACTCTCAATTTTCAAATGAATGAAGCATTCCTTTTTTGTGACTGTCAATACATAATTTTATGCAACTCAGAGGTCTGTTACATAAAAAGGTTTCTCATTCTTGCTCTTAATGAATACAAATGTCAAGTTTACCCACCTTAGATTTCTACTAGGTGGGAAGGAGAATTTTCCCATAAAACTCCAATCAAAAGAGATAAATCTCAGCTTGTTGTACACCTCCCTTCAAGGAAATTTTCAACATCTTATAATAATAATCCTCCTCTTTACTTTTTCCTCTTTATTCTACCCAAAGAGAGTACTTACCTAGTGGTAGAGCTCGGGTCAGGTTAGTAGCAGGAGGATCTGTTTCTGGAGGACAGAGCTCACAGAAGTCCCAACATGATGGGCAGAGGAGGTTTCCGTCGTGAATCCAGCCGTTCATCTGAATGCTGACAGGGAGGACTTGCCCAGCCCGACTACACAAATATGAAGTATCCTGGACCCAAACCTTCAGACCTTGAGGTGAACAAGACACCTTCAAATAGAAACAAACAAACAAAAAAATCAGGAAAGATTCTAGTTGAGATTTATCCATCAACAATAGGAAAACATGTTAAAATTTACTAAACTACTGGCTGTATAACACAATTTGGGATCTGGGTATATCTTTAACTTCATATAAAGGGGATTAAGTTATTTAGGGTCTAAAACAATTTTACTCAGCAGCAGTACTTAAAGTTTGAGTGTAGCACCTTTTTTTTTTTGAGACAGAGCCTCAAGCTGTTGCCCTGGGTAGAGTGCCATGACATCACAGCTCACAGCAACCTCCAACTCCTTGGCTCAAGCGAGTCTCCTGCCTCTGCCTCCTAAGTAGCTGGGACTACAGGCGCCTGCCACAACGCCTGGCTATTTTTTGGTTGCAGCTATCATTGTTGTTTGGCGGGCCTGAGCTGGATTTGAACCCGCCAGCTCAGGTGTATGTGGCTGGTGCCTCAGCCACTTGAGCCACAGGTGCCGAGTCACGTGTAGCACCTTTTTTAGAGTCTGAGGGATGCTACAGACATTTTTCCTGAAAAAGTACAAATAAAGCACATTACAGAGCTTTAAAGACAATATGATTCACAGGCTCATGAAGCAAAGTTATAAAGAATAAGATTTCTGAGTATTTCAATATTTTCATTTTCATATGCTATAGCTTAAATCTCTATCAAATGGCCATCAGTCATGTCACTTTTAGCTGGGTGGGATGGCTCATGCCTGTAATCTTAGGACTCTGGGAGGCTGAGGTGGGTGGACTGCTTAAGCTCAGGAGCTGGAGACCAGCCTGAACAAGAGTAAAACCCTGTCTCAAAAAAAAAAAAATTAAAAAAGCTCATACATATGTATGACCTAGCCAGGCATTGTGGCAGATGTCTATAGCCCCAGCTACTTAGGGGGATGCTGAGGCAAGAAGATTGCTTAAGCCCAAGAGTTTGGAGGTTGCTGTGAGCCATGGCACTCTAGTCAAGGTGAGGGAGTGAGACTCTGTCTCAAAAATAAAAAAAAAGAAAGAAAGAACATTTATACCCCAAAGTTGTGCACAGAATGTGGATTATAGAAAAGTAGATGTGACAGGTTGGGAGATAGAATACACACGGCTTAGAGATGATAATTAAGAGTGTTGATAGGACAAGTGGAAAGCTCCTTGATGAAGTTTAATTATTCCCATTGTAGAATTCTGGGAATTAAGTGTGGGAAGGTAGGGGAAATGTACAAACAGTAGCAGATTTAACAGACTCAAGAAAACTGAATCAAGGGCAGTGCCCATGCTCAGTGGTTATGGCGCCGGCCACATGCATCAAGGCTGGCAGTTTCGAACCCAGCCTTGGCCAGCTAAACAACAATGACAACTGCAACAACAAAAAAATAGCTGGGTGTTGTTGGCAAGCGCCTGTAGTCCCAGCTACTTGGGAGGCTAAGGAAAGAAAATTGCTTAAGCCCAGTAGTTGGAGGTTGCTGTGAGCTGTTATGCCATAGCACTCTACCCAGGCTGACAGCTTGAGACTCTGTCTCAAAAAAAAAAAAAAAAAGGAAAAAAATTAGTTGGGCATGGAGTGCATGCCTATATTCCCAGCCACTTAGGAAGTTGAAGCAGGAGGATCACTTGAGCCCAGGAGTTTGCTCTGAATAAAAATCAGAGATTGCTGTGAGCTATGATGCCAAAGCACTCTACAAAGGATTATAAGTGAGACTGTCTCAAAAAAAAAAAGAAGTGCTCTACAGATGAATGTAGATGCAATGCAGATGTATTACTAAAATGTCGTGAGTGTGCACACACATAAATATGTGTGTCTAATAGCTACCAATCTTCTGTATATATCATGCATACCCGGGAGGCTGAGGCAAGAGAATCTCTTGAGCCCAGGAGTTTGACGTTGCTGTGAGACATAGCATCATGGCACTTGACCAAGGGTGACAAAGTGAGAATCTCTCAAAAAACAAAATAATAATAATTATCTTCCTTTAGCCTCCCTTTATACTTTACTTTCCGGTAATTATTACCCTCTGTTAAACCTTAATACAAAAGCATATAGGTTTCATAATACCATCTCTTTGAGTCTTCATTTCCTTCTGAGGGCTCTGGTGTGACATGAAACTTATATGAAATTTATTCACATGTTCTTCTCCTATTAATCTGGTTTATGCCACTTTAATTCTCAGGCTGAGCTAAAGACCACCAGAGAGAGTATGTAGAGTTTTGCCTTCCGTACACTATCATCAGATGTAACAGTAGAATAGTGAATGATGCTTTCAGACACTCAAGGTCTCAACAGTTTTCTCTTGCATACTTCTTCTCAAAAATAAACCAGACGAGGGGTTACTGGAGGTTCTAGAGTCCTTGCCTCAGTCCCACCTGCTGCCCCTAAATGAGCTCCCAGATTCTGCTGCCGTGAAGGTGAAGATTAAGTGCTGAAATGATAGTGCTCGGTACTAAATCAGCAAAATTACCTGACAACACCTGGTACAGGAAAACCAAGTAAACTCAATCTTTGCAGAGGGTATTTAAATTTGTATAATCCCTTCATAGTAATAGGGAGGGTTGATAAAACATTAAAACAGGCCACACTCCTATTGTAGTTGTCAGTATTCTAGTTTCACCCCCTTTAACCTAATATTCTCACTTATGGGAATTTATTTCCAAAACTAAATTTAAAAAATACATAGGGGGGGTGGCGCCTGTGGCTCAGTGAGTAGGGCGCCGGCCCCATATACCGAGGGTGGCAGGTTCGAACCTGGCCCCAGTCAAACCGCAAACAAAAAACAGCCAGGCGTGGTGGTGGGCGCCTGCAGTCTCAGCTACTAAGGAGGCTGAAGCAAGAGAATTGCCTAAGACCAAGAGCTGGAGGTTGCTGTGAGCTGTGATGCCATAGCACTCTACCAAGGGCAACAGAGTGAGACTCTATCTCTAAACAAAAAATAATAATAAAAAATATAAACATAAAAGCATTTTTATATACTAAAAGGTGTAAATAAACTCAACATATAATAGGTAAGTCACTTTCCTAATTACAATATTTAAAATGATGAATGTTTCATCAATGTTACTAAGTATATTATTATTTTAGAAAAACTTGGAAATGGGATTGCATTCACTAAGTGAGGTCAGTAAAACAAAATTATGTAGTATGATTACAACTGGGTCAATAATATGTATTTAGTCAATACATACTTTTTTTTTTAATACAAACTTTTTTTTTTTTTTTGAGACAGTCTCACTATGTCACCCTTGGTAGAATGCCGTCGCGTCACAGCTCACAGCAACCTCAACTTCTTGGGCTGAAGTGATTCTCTTGACTTAGCTCTCAAGTAGGTGGGAGTACAGGCACCTGCCACAATTCCTGGCTATGTTTGTGGCAGCTGTCATTGTTGTGTAGCAGGCCCGGGCTGGGTTTGAACCTGCCAACCTCACTGTATGTGGCTGGCGCAGTAACCACTGTGCTATGGGTGCTGAGCCTAATACATACATCTTTAATGGAATTTTTTTTTTTTTTTTTTTTTTTTTTTTGAGACATTGTCTCACTCAGTCACCCTTGAGTGCTCTTGGCCTCATAGCTCACTGCAACCTCAAACTCTTGGGCTCAAATGATCCTTTTATCTCAGTCCCCTGAGTATGTGAGACTAGGTGCCCACCACAACACCTGGCTAGTTTTTCCTATTTTTAGTAGAAATGGGGTCTTGCTTTGGTCAGGCTGGTCTTGAACTCCTCAGCTTAAGCAATCCACTGGCCTCAGCTTCTCAGAGTGCCAGCATTACAGACACCACATCCAGCCTTTTTTTTTTTGAGACAGAGCCTCAAGCCTTTTTTTTTTTTTTTAAGACAGAGCCTCAAGCTGTCATCCTGGGTAGAGTGCTGTGGTATCACAGCTCACAGCAACCTCCAACTCCTCGGCTTAAGTGATTCTCTTGCCTCAGCCTCCCAAGTAGCTAGGACTACAGGCGCCTGCCACAACTATTTTTTGGTTGTAGTTGTCATTGTTGTTTGGCAGGCCCGGGCTGGATTCGAACCTGCCACCTCTGGTGTATGTGGCTGGTACCTGAGCCGCTTGAGCTACAGGCCCTGAGCCACACACCCAGCCTTTTAATGGAAGTTATTGAAACGTGATTGGATGGCTAACAGTTGCCAGATTACAGCTGGAAATGTCTATTTCTAATTGCCTTCCATAAGATTCAAAAGCTAATTTTATATAAATTGTATGTGTGTGAAATAGATCTTAATAAAGCTGTTACCAAAGAAAAGGTTAATTTTACAAGTAACTTTAAAAATAATAGTTAAATTTCTGATTATAAAAGTCCATTTAGCTCTTGCAGCTGAAATGGCACGAGGGCTTATTTTTCAATTCTCAGGATTATACTGGTCTTGACCTTCTGAGCTCAAGTGATCTACCTGCCCTGGCCTCCCAGAGTGCTAGGATTACAGGTGCCAGCCACAGTGCCCAACCCAGGTGGGCACTTTGGTGGGCGCCTGTAGTCACAGTCACTCGAGAGGCTGAGGCGGAGGATCGCCTTAGCCTAGGAGTTTGAGGTTGCTGTGAGATAAGCTGAGTATGTGTCACTCTAGCCTGGGCAACAGGGTTAAACTGTCTCAGGTAAAACCAACCTGAAAAGAGAAAATTGTATTTTGTCCCCTTTGCATTTCTAATTTCAAAGAACAAACCTATTATTAATTAGCAATTGATATATTAATTCTTTTTTTTTTTTTTGTAGAGACAGAGTCTCACTTTATTGCCCCTGGTAGAGTCACGGCTCATAGCAACCTCTAGCTCCTGGGCTTAGGCAATTCTCTTGCCTCAGTCTCCTGAGTAGCTGGGACTACAGGAGCCGGCCACAATGCCTTGCTATTTTTTTGTTGCAGTTTGGCCGGTGCCGGGTTCAAACTGGCCACCTTTGGTATATGGGGCTGGCACCCTACTCACTGAGCCACAGACGCCGCCTTATACACATTTTTTTTTTTTTTTTTTTTGAGACAGAGTCTCACTATGTCACCCTCAGTAGAGTGCTATAGTGTCACAGCTCACAGCAACCTTAAACTCTTGGGCTTAACTGATTCTCTTGCCTCAGCCTCCCAAGTGGCTAGGACTTACAGGTGCCTGCCACAACACCCAGCTATTTTTATTTGTTGTTGTTGTTGCTGTAATTGTCATTGTTGTTTAGCAGGCCTGGGCTTGGTTTGAACCCACCAGTCCCGGTGTATGTGGCCAGTGCCCTACACTGAGCCTGGGCACCAAGCCATTTATATACATTTTTAAATAAATAGGGGCAATTTTTCTCAAAGAATGACAATATTGTCACAAGACATGAGCATCCAAACTAATATTCACATAAATCAAATTGATCAGTAAATAAATTACATGAAAATACATATATTTTAAAACATAAAAACCACAAAAAATAAAAAAATACATAATATTCGGTATAATTAATAATAAACATAGTTTACCTGATAACATCCACTCCCCCAGTCTGGATAACTCAGCTTCCTCTCACATTTTTCCATGACAAATGCTGATTTCTGAATTAGACACACTGAATGAGGTCCATATTTTTCAGCACCATAGTTTTTCAAAATTTCTAAAGTAAACCAGAAAAGTTTCCTTAAAAATTGATTTTTGACTCAAAGAACAAGCATTCCATATTTATGATTAAAAGTTGCTTTAAGAATTATTTTTTTTCCAAGTCTTGAAAGTATATGTTGGTATTTTAATAGGCAGAGCACCGAATTTGTAGATTGCTTTGGAAAGTAAAGACATTTTAACAATGATGATTCTTCCCTGCCATGAGCATGGTATGTTCTTCCATTTATTAATATCTTCTGCTATTTCTTTTCCTAGGAGTTCATAGTTTTCTTTATAAAAGTCCTTCACCTCTTTTGTGAGGTGCATTCCTAGGTATTTCATTTTCTTTGAAGCTACTAAGAAGGGTATTGTGTCCTTGATTTCCTTCTCATCTTGGCTGTCATTGATATATACAAAGGCCACTGATTTGTGGACACTGATTTTATATTCCGAGATGTTGCTGTATTTTTTGATCACTTCCAGGAGTTTTGTGGTTGAGTCTTTGGGTTTCTCTAAGTATAAGATCATATCATGGGCAAAGAAGGAAAGTTTCACTTCCTCTGCCCCCATTTGGATGCCTTTATTTCCTTCTCTTGCCTGATTGTATTGGCTAGAACTTCCAGCACTATATTGAATAGTAGTGGCGATAGAGGGCACCCTTGTATTGTTCTAGTCCTAAGTGGAAAAGTTTCCAGTTTTACTCCATTCAGTATAATATTAGCTGTGGGTTTGTATAGATGGTTTCATTTTGTATGGAATCAGAAAAAAACCCATGTAGCCAAGGCAATTCCTAGTAATAAAAACAAAGCTGGGGGCATCAGCCTACCAGACTTTAGACTGTACTACAAGGCCATAGTGATCAAAACAGCATAGTATTGGCACAAAAATAGAGACATAGACATTTGGAACCTAATAGAAAACCAAGAAATGAAACAAACATCTTACAGCCACCTAATCTTTGATAAACCAAACAAAAACATACACTGGGGGAAAGCATCCCTATTCAATAAATGGTGCTGGGAGAACTGGATATCCACATGTAAAAGACTGAAACTGGACCCATACCTTTCTCCACCCACAAAAATTGATTCAAGATAGATAAAGGACTTAAATTTAAGGCACAAAACAATTAAAATCAAAGAATGTGTGGGGAAAACACTGGAAGCTATCAGCCTGGGGAAGGACTTTATGAAGAAGACCTCAACGGCAATCGCAACACCACCACAAATAAACAAATGGGACTAAATGAAACTGAAAAGCTTCTGTACAGCTAAGGTGGCAACAACCAAAGCAAAAAGACAACCTATACAATGGGAAAGGATATTTGCATATTTTGAATCCGACAAAAGCTCGATAACTGGGATCTACAGAGAACTCAAATTAATAAACATAAAAAAAAGCCCACAATCCTTTAGATCACTGGGCAAGAGAGATGAATAGAACCTTCTCTAAAGAAGACAGACAAATGGCCAATAAACATATGGAAAAATGCTCACCATCCCTAATTATTAGAGAAATGCAAATCAAAACAACCCTGAGATATCATATAACTAGTGACAATGGCCCACATCACAAAGTCTCAAAACTGCAGATGCTGGTGGGGATGTGGAGTGAAGGGAACACTTTTACACTGCTGGTGGGACTGCAAACTAATACAACCTTTTGGAAGGAAGTATGGAGAAACCTCAAAGCACTCAACCTAGATATCCCATTTGATCCTGCAATCCTATTGTTGGGCAACTACCCAGAAGAAAAAAAAAAAATCCTTTTACAACAGGGACATTTGCACTAGACTGTTTATTGCTGCTCAATTTACAATCACCAAAAGGTGGAACCAGCCTAAATGCTCACCAACCCAGGAATGGATTAACAAACTGTGGTATATATACACCATGGAATACTATTCAGCCACTAAAAAAGATGGAGACATTACATCTTTTGTATTAACCTGGATGGATGTAGAACACATTATTCTTAGTAAAGCATCACAGTAATGGAGAAACAAGAATCCTATGTACTCAATTCTGATATGAGGACAATTAAGATCCTAGTACATGGTGGGGGTGGGTGGAGGAAGGGGAGAGCAGAGAAAGAGGAGGAGTGAAGGGGTGGGGGGACAAGGGGTGTGATACACCTTTTGGGGGTGGGACACAATTATATGAGGGTTCGTATCTAACAAAAGCAATCAATGTACCCTCAATGAATCTCCATCAATAATCAAAAAAAAAGTTGCTTTAAAAATCAAATGTGGGGCTGGGTGCAGTGGCTCATGCCTGCAATCCTAGCATTCTGGGAGGCCGAGGTGGGTGGATTCCCCTGAGCTCACAGGTTCAAGACCAGCCTGAGCAAGAGCAAGACCCCATCTCTAAAAATAGCCAGGCATTGTGGCAGGAGCCTGTAGTCCCAGCTACAAGGGAGGGTGAGGCAAGAGAAAGGCTAGAGGCCAAGAGTTTGAGGTTGCTGTGAGCTATGACGCCAAGATACTCTACCGAGGGTGACAAAGTAAAACTCTGCCTCAAATAAATAAATAAAAATCAAATGCGTTTCATGGAAATTTTAAGTTAAAAAAAATTAAGATAAACAGGACTTCAAACTCAAACTGGGTTCTCAACAAAGGAATTAATAAGAGAAAATTGCTATATCAGAAGCAAGGAAATAAGACCAGGTTCAAAGTTATCTGGATTGGAAATACAGAAGAACTGGTACTAAGAATCACTAGATCATCGGGCATGGGGAGCCACGAGAACCTCTTGAGGCCAGAGTAGGAGACCAGCCAGGGCAGTGAGACCTTGGCTCTACACACACATAAAAAATAAAATAAAAATCACTAGATAAGAATAAGAATCACCTTCACTAGTAATCTAAACAGGAGTCACCTCCAAGTAACTTGATAGGATGGTGCCAAATGATTTACATTATGGAGGCTTTTTTGGGATGTTGCAACTTTTGCAAAACTCCCTTACATCTTCAACTTGTGCCACTTCCAGGAAATCTATCTAGTCTCAGATTATGCGCATTTAGAGCAGCGGTTCTCAACCTGTGGGTCACAACCCTTTCACAGGGGTCACCTAAGACCATCCTACATATAAGATACTTACATTACAATTCATAACAGTAGCAAAATTACAGTTATGAAGTAGCAATGAAAATAATTTTATGGGGTAGTGCCTGTGGCTCAGTGGGTAGGGTGATGGCCCCATATATGGAGGGTGGCGGATTCAAGCCCAGCCCCGGTCAAACTGCAAAGAAAAAATAGCCAGGTGCTGTGGCAGGTGCCTGTAGTCCCAGCTACTTGGGAGGCTGAGGCAAGAGAATTGCCTAAGCCCAGGAGTTGGAGGTTGCTGTGAGCTGTGTGACGCCATGGCACTCTACCAAGGATGATAAAGTGAGACTCTATCTACCAAAAAAAAGAAAATAATTTTATGTTTGGGGGCCACCACAACATGAGAAACTGTATTAAAGGGTTACAGTACTAGGAAGTTTGAGAACCAGCGATTTAGAGGGACAGGGTGGAATTAAGGACCTCTCTCTAAATAATGGGCAAAAGAACAAAGCTTTTAAATCCCAGCAATAACTTGTCCTCTCTATCCTCTATTCAAAAACTTCATTTTTTTGAAAGCAGAGAATTTTGGCTCGGTGCACCTAGCACAGTGGTTGCAGGCACCAGCCACATGCACCAAGGGTGGCGGGTTAGAACCTGGCCTGGGCCAGCTAAACAACAATGATAACTGCAACAAAAATAGCCGGGCATTATGGCAGGCACCTGTAGTCCCAGCTACTTGGGAGGCTGAGGCAAGAGAATTGGTTGAGCCCAGGAATTGTTTGACGCCACAGCACTCTATGCAGGGTGATATAGTGAGACTCTGTCTCAAAAAAAAAAGTCTTGAGGATATATTTATCAAACAGGTGAGTGATGGGGAAAAGAATGACTAAAGAAAACAAGTTAAATCTGTCAGATTTAAGAATAAAAGGTAAACATACTACAAAAATTTAAAATTTAAATAACATACACTGTAGTCAATTATAGAATGGGAAGGGGTATTAGTTAAACATTTTGATGACCACAATAAGTATTTATTACTCTTTATTAATATATCAGATCTGAGAATATTTTTGTTCACAAAAGTAATTAGTATAAGCTGTAACTATTATTGCAGAATACCCATTCCCGTACTGTTTATTCATTTGATGTTCTGTTCATTTATATGTATTAAAAGTAAACAAATAATATGGCGATATACCTTACTTACCATGGGACAACAACAGCATTATTTTGGTATTTGAAAAGTGACACAGTGGTTAACGGCACCAGCCACATACATGGAGGGTGGTGGGTTTGAACCTGGCCTGGGCCTAAACAACAATGACAACTGCAACAAAAAAATAGCTGGGTGCTGTGGTGGGCACCTCCAGGCTACTTGGAGTCTGAGGCAAAAGAATCGCTTAAGCCCAAGAGTTTGAGGCTGCTGTGAGCTATCATCCCGGCAATCTACCCAGGTCGACATAGTGGGACTCTATCTCAAAAAAAAAAAAAAAAAAAAGAAAGAAAAGTGACATGTTAGGCCGTTTTTTTTTTTTTTTTTTTTCGTGAAACCGTTTTTCAGGTGGTTTTCCCCGGGTGGTGGTTGGTGAATAAAGGGTTAAGGCAATTGG
>CAUYPK010062461.1:0-21472 GCA_963574355.1 Loris lydekkerianus | reverse complement strand
ACTTGGGGCAATCCCCCAAGTAACTCAGTGTTCCAGAATGAGATAAGATCGGTCACTCACTAGTAAGCATGTGATAAACATTGATTCTTAGTAGTTCTTCATGAGGGTTGTGGGGAAAGAACACGTGAGGAGAGCAAGTGGTAATCCTTACCCATGCAGCCCTCGTAAGTAATCACCTTAACTCTCCACACCTGTTGTATATGTCAGTTACCTTAACTCTCCACACCTGTTGTGTATAACCTTAATAACCGTTGCAGAGGGGGCTCGGGGCTACCCTGCAACTAAGGTTAGCCTGCCTCCCGCAAGCTTGTACTTCTAATCCATGTCATACCGGGTTCCTTCCTGCAGCGACCGAGACCAGTGCATAGGGGTTGCGACAAGAGAAGTCAGAGAATGTCTTTTCCACTGTATTTGGAACTAAAGTTCTAGAGGTGGCTACATCTCTCTCTGATGATCATTCCTCCTCCCCTACAGGCTCCTGTCCTCTGAACTCTCCCGGGCTCCAATAACATGAAACTTCCCTCCCCCTGTCAGATCTCTGGGTCGTAATAACTTCCCCTGGTATTATCCTTGCGATTCTCAACTTTGACTATAAGTTTCCTCAATCACCAAAGCCTCTGAAAAGACTTGCATTCTTCCCAGAAACCCTATTTTCTGTGGAGTTTCTATTTTCTGTGAGGCCCCTGACCACCACGGCTGCGGCCTCTTCAGTCTGGGAGGGACTGCCAAGTGGAACTTGAACTCCTTCCTGGCAGAGTCAGAGCTTTATATAGTAGTTTTGTTACTTTGATCAAAGTTTTATGAATTCCCAGAATTTCATCCACACCCACAGTGGTTAGTGTAGAACTAAACCCCAGGACCAAAATACACATATGAGTTATCCATCTTTCTAGCTTGTAGCTGGGAGGTGAACTATGGGCTTCACAGTTTTAATCTATTCCTCACACACATTTTCAGCTTCAAAGAAAATCGGAACTTATTCCTCAGGGCCGTCAATCCTCATCTTTACTGTAGTTCAGGACACTGTGGGTGCTCTGTGCACATTAATTCAATGCACATATTCATTTAGATGATGGTCACAGCTGTGGAGAGTAGACAAAGGGGAGGCCCCCTCCATTAGCTGCAGATGAAAGGATAACAGGAGGCAGCGCCGTGAACAAAGGCGAAGAAGGTGCAATCCCCAGGCATAATGTGTAGCACCCTTTTATGTCATATGAAGACTGCGCACCTGCTTTCTTATTATTATAGACTTGGCAATAACTAGGATCTGTCTGGTGGTGGTAAAATAATATTGAATATTACCTAATACTGTCTAAGAGCATATGCCCTGTAGATGAGTTGGTTGTGTCATGCATGGAGTGTTGGCTTAGCCCTGTGGATGGGGTGGTGGTGTCACTGCATGGAGTGTTGGTTTTGTAACTAGCTTTAATAGGCTGAGTTGCCTTGGGAATCAATGGAGACGAGATATAGCAAATCAAATCAAATCAAATTTATTTTGTAAAATAAAATTTTCTAAAATGTGTGAAGAGAAAACTCCCCATTCTGATGATGGGGTTATAGAAATCTGAGGCCTTATAGAGGCCCCCAGTGGATCAGTCACAGAAGGTTGTGACCAGGGGAGCTACAGACAGATTGTCCTGTAAGCCAGTGTCCTGAGCTGGTGAGTAACAAACTGCTATGTGGCACCTCAGAGGGCCTTTCCAGCAGCATCAGTATAAACACTTGACTGTCAATTATAGTGGGTCTTTTCTCTCTCCCACCCTCCCTCCCTCCCTTCCTTTCTTCCTTCCTTCTTTCTTTCTCTCTCTCTCTCTCTCTCTCTCTATTTTTTTTTTGACACAGACTCTCCCTCTGTCGCCCTGGGTAGAGTGATATAGCATCATAGCTGACAGCAACCTCAAACTCTTTGGCTTAGGCTATCCTCTTGCCTCAGCCTTCCAAGTAGCTAGGACTACAGACACCCACCAGGATGCCCAGCCAGTTTTTCTATTTTTAGTGGAGATGGAGGTCTTGCTGTTGCTCAGACTGATCTCAAACTCAGTCTCAGGCTCAGGCAATCCCCTGGCCTCAGCCTCCCTGACTGCTAGTTACTGACTGGGCCAGACCATGCCGGGCCAGAGTTATTCTTTTCTATCAGAGATTTTGAGAGAAATAAAGCCATTGTAATGACTACCTTTGTTCTGAACTCTTTTGTTCACTCCATTATCCTTGACATTAGCCCATTTCTTCTTGGCATAGTTTCCATCACCTTGGAAATTATTTTGCAGGATGAAATAGTTACTTTCTAGCCATGTGAGTCCTTGATAGTGGTTGTGTGTTTCCCTTCTGTGAAACTGTTTCAAAGGATTTCAGGCTAAACCTGCTTGGGCAGCTAAACTTATGATGAAAATAATAATAACCCAGTTCTCTTGGTTTTGCTTATAATTATTTATTTTAATAATCCTGTTTATATGCTTATCTTCTTCTCAAAGTATTAGTTCCTTGAAAGCCTGTCTGTAATCTTTATCTTATTCTAGGAGCTGAGTCGTCTCAGGATGACTCAGAGGAAATGATCCGGCTCCCAGGGAAATCTTCAACTCTGGTTTTTTATCTCCATCAGAAAAATGATATCAGAATGCACGAATGTATTTCTCAAAGTCTGAGTTATTCAGCCTAACCTCCATGTGAAGGATATCAATGGTCAGGGTGAAGCTTTATCCATCCTGGCCCAGATATTCACTCCTGAGTGAGTTTAGCACAGGGCTTCCACCCCTCTTGCTTCAAAGTCCCACCCCTGTCTCTTCAGCACTCTCTGCTTCCTACATTGGTACCTTTTGAATAGTTTAACAACAGATAGCCACAGAATCTCAAAACCCTTTTTTCTAGTAATGGTATCTATCATTTGTGTAAGTCAGTGGTCAGTTCTGGTGCTTTTCCCAGAACAAAGCATGTCGATACATCCAAGTCTCCACCTCTTCCCAACTGAAAACAGGTTTGTTTTTCACACCTCGTGTTTCCAGCAATCTCCAGATTTCTCAGATGCTGCGGGCAAGCTGCACACAGAGTATAAAGCCTGGGGTATGCTGTGTGCTTCCCAAGCTGGTTTTTGCATTTAATACATCAATCTAGCCCTTGAAAAAATCCAGGAGGATCACGACAAATCATGGGAGACCACCCTAGACTCTGTGAAGGGGTAGCCTCAGTCCAGCAGAAGTGCTGAATGTGGTGTCTTTGTCATGTCAATACAGCTTCTCCCACCTGGGAACTTGGTATGTGACTCTTTATTTGGGCATATGCCCTTCAGGCTACATCAGAAAGTGGGGTCAAAAGCAGTTTCCATTCGCCTGGGATGAACAGAAGTGCCCTGTCAGAGCCCCCAAGCCTCTCAGGACCATGTTCACTGTTCCCTGGCAGAACAGAATCCAAAGAATTCTAGTTATCTTGATATTCCAGAGCATCATATGAATCCACCACTGCCTAGGCATTTTGACTCATTGTGCCCATAGTCTAGCAGGCAGAGAAAGGGGTTACTGGAGTCACGTGCGGACACTGATGTTTTTTGTTTTTTTAGTCCTGCTCTGTCACACGGGTTAGAGTGCAGGGCACAATGATAGCTCACTGGAACCTTACTGTAAACTCCTGGGCTCAAGCAATCCTCCTGCCTTAGCCTCCTAAGTAGCTGGGATTACAGGCAGGTGTCACCATACCCATTTACTTTTTTATGTTTTGTAGAGATGAGGTCTTGCTGTATTAGCTGGTTGATCTTGAACTCCTGGTCTCAAGTGATCCTTCCACTGCAGCCTCTCAAAAGTGCAGAGATTAGAGACATGAGCCATCATACTCCATCTGAAAGTGACATCTTAAGAGGGAAGGGAGAGGGTGGCTGCTACAATACAGGAGCAGGGAAGAGGGTATCTGACACACAAGAGGCTCCTCGGGGAGCTCTTGCCTAAGGAGGACACCATGGAAGGACGCCCCCGGCATGTCCCCGAGGCCTCAACATTCCCTTACAGTCCTATAGTTTTCTACTATAAGACTTGCTGCCTTCTGTCTGGGCTTTTCTTGGGCTGAAAACATTTTTGGTCATGAGTAGGCAAGACCACAATGCCAGAAAGTTAATGCTCCTGAAAGCAGCTCTCAACCAATGATGGATGGGAGTTAGTGGACAAAGACCACAACTTCTCCCTTGGACTGGAGCCAAATATTGCCTTAGACAGACAACTGCTACAGAACTTTAGAGAGGAATAAGCACAATGGCTGAAAAGAAAAGGTTTCCTGGAAGAGGTATAACTTTATCTCTTAAAAGAAAGACCAAATTTTGACAAGAGGCAAAGAGAAAGGAGGGCATTAGGTAGCACAGGTGAGGTAAGTGAAAGAGTATAGTAGCTTTAGACCACACGCATTCTGAGAAGGAGAAACTAATACATCTTACCCTCCCTTATGTGTACCACGCACTGTGCTAGGTTATTTGCCTGCTTTATTAGGGGAAAAGAAGTAAATCAATTTGAGGCAGAAGCATTTGAGTCAAGAAGCACTCAAATCATATTAGAAATTCAGACCGGAAATTTGAATCTCAGTGACAAGAGTTTGAGGTATGTTGGTGGGAATTGAGTGACAAGAATGATGTATACAGCTTCTTAGAGGCTAGTTTGATAGTGTGAACAGCAACAACTAGAGTGAAAAGATATTGGAGGATAAAAGCTGAGTTGGGAGACTCTCTCAATAAGTCACAAAAGGTAGGATGTGGTGTGGGCCTCACGAGGACTAAGGCCACATAGGATGGATAAGAATGTTCAGACATGGGACGCCAAAGATACACAAAGAGAAGAGGGAGAAATCAAGGATGACCCCGGAATTTCTTACTTGGTTGTGGAGGGAAAGGGGAGAGGTCAAATAATGAGAGGGAATGGGTAGTCTGGAAGGTGGTAGACATGATTAAGTCATTTTACCATATCTTTCTTCCTTTTTCTGCAAACCCTTCAGCTAGGAACTTTTCAAAGCTAATGCCAAATTCAGTTTTGTTTTGTTTTGTTTTGAGAACACTCTCCCCTGTGTTACCCAGGCTAGAGAGCCATGGCATCAGTCTGCCTCACAGCAAACTCAAATTCTTAAGTTCAAGGGATCCTTCTGCCTCAGTCTCCCAAGTACCTGGGACTACAGGCACCCACTACAACACCCAGCTAGTTTTTGGTAGAGGCAGGGTCTTGCTTGGTCTTTCTCAGGCTGGTTCCTGAGGTCAAAGATATTCCCCTGGCTTGGCCTCCTAGAGTGCTAGGATTATAGGCATGAGTCACACTGCACCTGCTCAGCCAAATTCACTAAGAGACAAAATGTTGAATGAGATTCTGTCACCCAGCTCCTGCCTTTTGTGTTCTTCATGTATCATAATATTTAATGGAAGGGAAACCGTAGTCTTTAGTTCTCATTCCAATTTGCTGTCTTCGTGAAGAGTCTTATTTTCACAACAGCAGGGACTGTAGATATTCTAAATCTGGAATTTCCCAACTCTCATCATATGACTTAAAGGTAAGTCATATCTTTAATGTTTCTTAAATATAGTGTTTGGGTGCTTAATTATATTATACAAGATTAGTAAACAGCTATTTCAAGACAGGGCTGATTAAAATGAATCTGCAAGGTGTGGTATTTATTAGTATATCTTCAAAACCAAGTAAGGTAGTGTCCTAGCACTTGAACTTGAAGTCTGAGTGGCGCCTAGAAGATGACATAACAGGGATGATGGTTGGTGTTTAACTTTCAATGAAATGGCTGTTCTGATGCTTTCCTGCGGGGCTGTGGGGCTGCCTGAGAGGTAGGCCCCTGTGGTCTTCCTCCCCTTTCCATCACTTGCATGGCCCCATGCATGCTCTTCACCCGTTCTAGACTTTTCACTCCTCTTCACATTGTTAGATGTCTTGTCAGCAGAAAGGGGATCCCATCACTATAAGAATATCTATGGGTAAGGGATTGGGGCACATGAAGATGACACTGAAACTGCTGAAAACAGGATGCATCTTTTTCTCAGTCCTTTGGCTAAAACCATGGAAATCACCCTTCTGCCATGGGGTTCCTGTGAACCAAAGCAGTCCCTTGGCTACTACGAGTCTCACAGAACTCAACACACTTTACTATCTAACCTTGTGTAGGATTCTTCATGAAAATAAAGTGCCAACCACAATGTATTCTAAAATCCTTCTCCTGTTCTCTGTGTGCATGTCCTTTCTATCTGTATTCCCTTTCCTATTTTTAAGGTAAACTGAAGTGAAGACATTTACATGCCTGGTACCAGATGGTTTATGGTCTATGAAATGTGCCTTGATTTCAGATATTTATCTTTAACAGGACTTTACCATCAGTCTGTTTTTCCAAAGACCAACTAGCAGAGATATGATTTGGGCCTAATTAAAAACTTTTGGAGTCATACTAAATCTCAAGACCATCACCAGTGTGTAATTTCTTTCTGCTGTCTGTGGCCACCCTGGGTGTTACATGCAAATTCCTTTGCCAGTTAGATCAAGTGTGGCTCCCCTGGTATTCTGCTTCAGGGAAAGTGGTCACTATTGGCCAGGAACACTTTTGAATACCTAAAATTATAGACCCCTCTGAACAGAAATTTAATTTACAAGAAATAATAGAGGACAAACCTAAAATCTGTGAATTTTTTATGGATGCCTCTCCCTCTTGTGTTACAAATTCTAGCCTTTATTTCACCCTAGGGGCTGAAGGCATTGCCATCATTGCACATCCCAGGGCTGCAGCTCTAGGAATCATGTCTATACCTACAGAGACCGATTTTCAATTGTACGCTGGCTCCTGAATTATTTTGGAGTCAACACATTTTTTACTTTTCCTCTTTCTCATCATGCTTTTCTTCTTTTTAGCCCTGAAATGCATGCTTCCTTCCTAATCACTCTTCTGTGTCTACATGTGCAAATTTCATCTTTTCTCTCTGGTATAGGCCTTTGGTTAAATGGTCAACCCATTAGGTGCTGTTCACTGAAAGTGACAGACAATAGGTTTTTGTTAGTTCAGCACCTTTCCTTTCAGAAACTACTGGCCTGGTGGAGCTTGCCCCCTCTAGCCCCTAGTTCGAGCTGGCCAAAACACCCCACCCCTTTAGGCTGAACCCTGATTGGTTCAGAAGGGGGCATGTACCCAAACCAGGTCAGTCCTCCTCTGGGATCTTTGTTGCTGCTTTCAGGAAAGTATCTCTTTCTTATACTTCCTTTCAGATTATTAGCCAGAAAGGTAGCAAAATTTAGGGCTAGCAAGGGCTATCTCTGCCTCACGTGGGGGATTTCTCCTGAGAAAGAAGCCAGCACAGGGCCCAGCACAGGCAGGAGAGACAGGGCTGCGCTGAGTGTCTGAGATGTTAAGGGTCTATGGGCCAATATGTCCCCTTTTCATCAGAAACTAGTTTGAGCTGAGTTTCTGTTACAGCATGTGAAAGATTTCTGACTAAAACACAAACAGAAAACGTCAGTTATAAGTCAAGAATGTCACCTTAAACGAGAAGAGATCTCACCAGCCTATGACCAGAAATAGAATCTCACAGATACTGAGTAATGAATTATACACGAAGGAGGCTGGATTCTCATCACCAGAACGTGAGGACAAGAAACAGAAGTGCTTGCAGTCCTACCCTGTCTTACAGGGCGCTTTCGCACCAGTGCACAGAAAGGGGTCCCTCAGAGAGGCCCCTGGCATTCTCTGTTCCTCATATGCGGCTACAACACTGGACTTCAGAAAAACATCAGGTCACCGTGTCACCGCCAATCTGGCCTTGTGAAGGGGTTGGGCAGCTCTTACCCTTAGCGTTCCCTCTCAAACCTGAGAGAACATTCTTCTCTTAATTCGGATCCCAAAACTGAGAGCAGAGCAGAGCTTAGCTGCTGCATTTGTCTCAACTGCACTTGTAGTCCACAGGCCTTGACTCCCTGCTTGGCTGGACTGCAGGGCCAAGGGCAAGTCTGCTCCAAGTTCTTCACTTGTGTCTTTCCCTCAGAGCAAAGTCCAGGGAATGGAAGCAATTTCTAATTTCTCCAGACTAAGGCCTATATCTCCAAACATTATTTTCTATTTATAAGCAGCCTATTCCCAAGATAGTGAACAGTGGAAACATCTTCTCTCTGCAGAGAAAACCCATCCCACCCCCGAGAATGTCTTGCTCATGACCCCGGCTGGATAATGACTCAGCCCATGTTGGACAAAGATGCAATCGGCCTTAATAACACCTTGTGTAGGACTGTGCCAGACCGGTCCAATCCTGTTGAATTGCTTCTGTTTGTGCCTCTTTTCCAGCAAGAGTTGAAGATGCTTCCTTAACTTACAGTGCTTCACACACATCCCTTAACACTGCCTGGAATTTTGTTCAAATCCTGGCTCTGCTGCTATATAGCTATATTACAGTTTGAAAGTAACTCATGGAGTCTTGTAACTTTCAACTGTGAGAGGGAAACATAGACAGTACTTCCCTCAAAGATACGTCAAAAGATGAACTTAAACAACTTATATCAGGATCTTAGCCCAGTGTCTGACTGGTAGTAATTTCTTGACAATGGCAGCCTCTGCCTTTGGCTGTCACAGCCCTCGTCACCCTGGTGAGTTTTTACTTACAGAAGAATGCACTCAGGCCTACTGGGGCAAGAAAAGACAACTGCAGGCAAAGTGCAACATACAATATGCCTGATAAAACACATGTTTCCTAGCTCATGAGACGGGGAGAGCAATATGTTTGCATTAATTATACTAAGTGGTTCAGATCGCCTAGAGCACTTAGCATCTAGACTAAAATGTGTGTGTTTTAGGTCAATGAGGACTACAAAGTTTACCTCAAGAAAACTTGGTAGGAGCTTGATTTATTTAAATGAGAATAAAAGGCCTCTTCTGACAGTTTTCCCCAATCAATAAGATCACCTTCCCCAAAGAGAAAAGCTATCTTCTGCCTCTTGAGTAACAGAGAACTTCTTGCAGCTTTTAAACACATTTTCTTTAACTTCTGGGTTTCAAACATTCTTGCTGGTATACTCTGTCCCATTATATTGAAATCCTTACTGGTGTGCAAACACAATGGAAAGGAGTCCTTTTTTTGTTGGAAAGATGGAGATAGTTTAATGGGTGAATTTATTGCACTGGCAGTGCCTGGCCCTGTGTAAGGTATTAAATTTATAATCTATATCAGTAGTGAATCAGGCCCTTTTCTCTACACTCCTAGAGGTTGCAGTCTAGTGAGGAGTCAAGTAACTAAATATGTACAGATGACGTGCTGTGAAATAAACAAACTGTGTGCAGTGCTAGAGAGTAAAGGGGGTGGGAGGTGTATTTAAATATGGTGGGCAAGACTGGACTCCCAGAAGGAGCCATTTAGTCTGTAAAGGACTGAGAGGAGCCAGAAAGAAAACAGTATGTTCCCAGACTTGGAAAAGACTCAGCATTTTTAAGTAAATGAAGCCAGGTATAGAGGGAAGATGTCAGGAGGCAGGCAGGAGCTCGATCTTACAGATGCCTGTAGAGGTATAAATTTTATTCTAAATGAAATTCAAAGCTGTTGAAGAGTTTTACACAGGTTAGATACTTAATCAGAGTTAAGTTTTTAAAAAGACATTACTTAGGATTAGATACTTAGGATTTCATATGAAGAACAGATCGGAGGAGGCAAAATTCTAAAGAAGGAAGACCAGAGAAGAGGCTTTTGTAGTGGTGAAAGGCAAGGGTGGAGAGATGTGGACTTATTGAGATGTATTTTGAAGGTAAAGACAGTTCTTATTATTGATATAAAGAGTGAGAGATCAAGAGTAATTCCTAAGTTTCTGTCTTATGCCACTGGCTGGGTGGTGAACCATCTACAGAAATGGAGTGGACTGGGGGAGGAAAGGTTTTTGGAGAAGAAGGGATGGGACTCAAACTGAGGGCAGTTTTAAATATGATAACTCTGATATACTTACAAGGCACGCACATAGGGGATTATGTAAGCAGGTAAATGTGCCAGTAAGGAATTGACAGTCTGGAGATACACGTTTGAGAAACATCAGCATATTGGTAGCGTTTAAAGCCATGTAATTGGGTGAGATCACTGGGGGCAAGGCAGTGAAGAGGGAACACAAGTAATTAATGCAGGGTAAAGGAAGTGAATTTGGACAAAGAGACTACAGAGGACCTCCCAAGGAGGAAAATGTGGAGAATGTAGGTTCATAAAAACCAAGGAAGGTTTCTCTACAAAAGCAGGAATACTCACTGTGAGAGATCTAGAAGAAAAAGTTCAGAGAAAGGAGCCTTGGAACCTCACTAGGTTCATGACAAAGAGCCTTATAACCAAAGAGGAAAACATACACCTTTATTTAAAGTAAGTTTTATGTGACATGGCAGCCTTCAGAAATGAAGGCCCACAGACACAGGGAGGCCATGCATCACTCTGCTGGGGTTGGATGAAGAGTGGACGGCCAGGCAGACGTACGGTCGACACGGGGACGATCTAAGGGTGACAAACTGGAAGAACTTAGCAAACCCGTTTGTTCAGATTCTTCTCTGAGCCCCTGTGTCTTCCTTCTCAGACAATGTATTCATGACTGTCTTAGGACCCACCTCATGAGCAAAGGGAGGGAGAAGGTCAGATTGTGACCTTCCGGTGGCGGCAGGTTTCTCAATGTCCTTCAGCTTAAAATACTCAGCCTGGCCAGGCACGATTGTTTTGGGGTAGCTTGTTCTGAGCTCCATCAGTCACACAGAGATGATAGATCCACTTGACAAGGGTTGTTCTAGTGGAATGGGTGGAATGGGGGGACAGATGGATTGGGTTTTGAGTGAGTGGGAGAAGATGAAGTGGAGATAGCATACCTGGACTTTATCTCAGGGACTCGATACAGAGGCAAAGAGAACAACTGGTGGAATGGATGTGAGTCCTTGCACGCTTTGATTTTCTTAGATAAGAAAGACCAGATAGTATTGGTTTACTGACAGAAATTAACTATTGTATCAGTAGGGGAAAAGCAGATGACTCAGGAGAATGAGGGTGATCAAAGGCATGGAATTCTTAAGAAGGAATGAATCAACAGTAGTGCTTTTCAAAGGCTCACATAGATATCCTCATAACCAGGGGAACTTGTTAAATGGCAAATTCTGGTTCTGCGGGTCTGGGGTGGGGCCTGAGATTCTGCATTTCTAGCAGTTTCCCAGGTGCACAGATCACTTTGAGTAACAAGGGTAGAGAGAAAGGGTTTTGCCTTTAATTGAAGAAATAATATTTCTTTGGTTGTAAGGGAAAGGAAGCCAGAGAAAATGGGTGGCTGCAGAGGTGGGAGGGCCCTTATTTGAAAGTTTCTAGCTTTTTAGTAAACTGTGACAGTGAGAGAGGAGGAGGCGGAATAGGAAAAGGGCACAAACACTGTCTCCGAGAGCCGAAACAGAAGGCCCTAAGGAAACATGGATTTGGGGGTAGGGCTGACACCCATTTGAGGTTTGCAGCTATGACTCAATGTGGAATGAGTCCGCAATATTTAGTAGTTTGGGCACCCACAAGGAGAAGAGGATGGCTGGATTCCTCGGTTGTTGGAGTTTTGCCAACTGAGTATGACAGCAGGAGTGAGGGGCTAAAAAGGGGAAGGTCTTTTCAAAAATTATTGTAATAATGGCCGTCAAATCTAAGCTGGACTAGAATGGAAGTGAGCTTAATGTTCCTGCAAAACGTGTATCAGTTGAAATGGGAACACCAATTTCTGTGTAGAGACATGTCGAGGTCATTTTGGAAAAAAAAAAATACTGGCTCATTAGACAAGACATGCTATCATCCTTTAAAAAACACAAATTCTTTTTTTTTTTTTTTTTTGATTGATTGATTTTTTTATTAAGTATTTTGCACATAGATCATAAATACATTTATGCCCATTTCAGTGTGTTGATATATACAAGGGGAAGAACATTAGAATGACTGCACATCTCTCCACTGAAACCTTTCAAGCTAGAAGAGGGTGGTCATCGATCTTTAATCTCCTTAAAATAACTTTCAACCCAGGATCCTGTATCCAGCTAAACTGAGTTTCATCTATGATGGAAAAACACTGATTCTAACCAAGCAATGAGAGGTGTAGGGTAGCTGTGACTTTTCTGTCATTCCTGTGTATTAGTTAAAAATATATTTAGTTATAAGAGCAAATTACTCAACAAGCATTAGCCTTAATAGCATCTAACATAACAAGAAATGCAGAGGTGGAACAATTAATTGTGTCCTTTATAATGCTCAGCAGTGCCATTTTGGACCCAATCTCTTTCTACACCTTTGTTCTTATAGTTACTGCTTCCTGCTTGCAAGGTGGCTGCTGCTGGTAGACAGCCCTTTCATTTTCAAGTCAGGAGAACTTGGGGAGGGAATGATGTTAACTGTGATTGTCTCTTTTTCTCAGAAATGCAGATGCTTTCCCAGAAACCCCCAGCTGACTCCAATTTACATTTTGCTGGTCAGAATTTCATCACATGTCCGTGCCATAAGAGAAATGGGTGCAATGAATACTTAATTTGTCTGCTTTCTATGATTGAGATAGACAAAGGAGAAGGGGCTGGGAGTGAGGGTAGATCAGCCCACCTACTGGAGCAGTGAATTCTGGACCAGCTGCCAGTAGACGATTTTCCTACAGATTATGCACTTCAAGAGGAGGAGACACTTCTCTACTTCCTTCAATCAAGTCCTGCGTTTTCATTCCTAAGAGTAATTCACCAGAAATTCTGCACCAGAAAATCTGCTTCAGCAGAGCACAGAGCAAGTTCTATTACCTCTGAACTTGGTTATTTGGAAGTTTTATTCTATAATTCAGAGACAGAGGAGTACCTTTAATCAAAACTTATAAATAATATGAGATTCTAAGGAATTTTCAGGCATTCTAAAGACAGCATCAGCAAAGTCAAGTATCAGTACATAACCCCCAGTGATACTGGCAGTGGAGCCTTTGGTAAGTATCTTACACACGCATGTGTACCGCCCATGAGGTTCCGTGTGACCTGGCCCCCAGTATCCTGTCCGACTGCATCTCTTGTCTCTGCCTCTTAAGCTTGGCCTCCGTCCAATGAACTAGTAACAGCTCCCTAAGCCAGCTGTGTCATTTCACAGCTCTTTTGCATGGACTGTCGTGCTTAGAGGGTTATTTCATGCAGGGTCCCAATGGGGAACAGATGGTGCTCCCAGAAAGTGATGAAAGATGGTTAAATGAAGGGACTTTTTACAAAGGTGTGGGCAGGCTAATGTAGCCAGTAAGGGAAAGTAACTACCCTGGGGTCAGGAATAGCAGGAAGCTGCTAATTTTGTCCCCTTCTGGTGACTGTTCTCTTTTCTTGCCAGAACTTGGTGGGGGAATTGTGGTCTTAGGCAAAGGAACATAGCCATTGTCAAACTGGGCAGAAGGGGAGCTAGAGGAATAAATATGTCTCTTTCCTCTGGTCTTCTGATCTCCTGCAGGCACCTCCCCTTAGAAATACAAAACTGAAAGGCAGAGAACAAGGGGTGACATGGTCCATAGAAGTCAAATTCACAGATAGAGAGCAGGGTGCCCCCGCAAATTCAAATGCCCTGCCTTCCAACTTGTGTCCCAGCAGAATTGTTATTAGCCATTAAACCTTGTGTAGCTCATCCATGATGCTACCCTCTGAAGCTTCCCCCAAGCCCTTCCTTGGTATTTACCTACACATGTCCATACCCCTCTGTGAAACCTATCACTTCCCATCACATTCATTATTTAACAGGTCAATGCTCCACTAAGCTGTGAGATTGTTGAGGTCCAAGATTGCACCATATTTACTTTTGTGTATGAATTTTTGTTTACTCAACCCCTGGCCTACTGTCTGCCATATTATAGATGTTCAAAAAATGTCTGTTGAATTAAAATAAATGAAAACATACAGACTAAAGAAGTCTCCCAAAGACTCACCTTCTAAAACATAATTCTGTCAGCACCCCTTTCCAAATACCAGAGATTGCACATTAATCTGGACTGTGATTCAAATGTAATACATGTCCTTTGTAAGTCCCAGGTGTCACATGGTGAGCTGTGGTGTCACATTTGTAGTAATAGCTGGAATCTCAGGGCTCCAAAGTCCCTGCCTGCCTTACTGCTTGGAAGTCTGATCTCAAACTAAAAAGATTTTGCACAGCTAAGTTTACCACAACTGAGGCAACACAGCCTTCAGAATAGGAGAAGATATTTGCATGCTATGAATCTGACAAAGGGCTGATAACTAGAATCTACAAAGAACCCAAATTAACCAAGAAGAGCAAATAACCCCATATATAAGTGGGCAAGAGACTTGAACAGAAACTTCTCTGAAAATGACAGACAAGTGACCAACAAACACATGAAAAAAATGCTTGTCGTCTTTAATCATCAGAGAAATGTAAATCAAAACCACTCTGGTTATCACCTAACCCCAGCAAGATTAGCCCACATTACAAAATCCCCAATCTGCAGATGCTGGTATGGATGCGGAGAGAAAGGATCAGTTTTGCACTGCTGGTGAGACTGCAAACTAATACAACCTTTATGGAAAGAAGTATGGAGAATTCTCTAAGAACTAGAAGTCAATCTTTCATTTGATCCTGCAATCCCATTACTAGATATTTACCCAGAAGAAAAAAATCATTTTACCACAAGGACATTTACACTAGAATGTTTACTGCAGCTCAATTCATAATTGCCAAGAGTTGGAAACAACCCAAGTGCCCATCAACCGGTGAAAGGATTAACAAACTGTGGTATATGTATACCATGGAATATTATTCAGCCATAAGAAAAGATGGAGACTTTACATTTTTTGTGTTTACCTGAATGGAGTTGAAACACATTCTTCTTAGTAAAGTATCACAAGAATGGGAAAACAAGTATCCAATGTACTTAGTACTAATATGAAACCAATAAATAGACAGCTACATGCCCACATGGAGGAGAAACAAAGTCTAGCAAGGCGCAGGGGGAAGGAAAGAAATGGAATGGGGAGCGGGAGTGATTGGGGAGATCTCACCTAATGTGAACAATGTGAGGGTGGTCCGCATGCCCCCAGGTATAGGGCTCAACTACAGCTTGAACTTCACCTTAGAAATGAAAACAATGTGACTTAAACATTTGCACTTTTATATTAATCTGAAAATAAGAAAGAAGTCTGCTCTCTTCCCTGGTGGTAGAAAATCTCTCGGCAGTGCTTACAAGTGCACTGATTGCTCCTAGCTCCTTCCTTGCTCCTGTAGGATTTTAGGGTGCATGTGGAGTTGGTCCTCCTCCCCAAGTCCCAGCTGGGGTGTCTTCTGATGGCAAATGCAGCTTTGCAGCTCTGCTTCTGCCTTTCACCTTCCTGCTGTCACTGGGCCACCACTGGACACGACCCTTGCTGTTGTGCAACTATTTGCACCAGCAGAGGAAGCCGATCAAACCTGAGCCTGCTGACTATACTGCCCACCAGGCCCAGCCTGCCCGGGAGACCACTGCCTCCCTGCTGCCCACCGCTTCCTGCTCACCAGCTCCCAACTTTCTCCAATACTCCAATTGCTGTAGCTTCTCCTCTCCACCATTCACCAAGGAACCACTTTCTGCTTACCTGGCATGATGGCTCATTAGAGCTCCCTCTATCACAACTGGGGGGCACCTAATGACAAAGTTCTAAATTACCCACCCCTCTCTTTTGCTGAACTCCCAGGCATCCTGGGGGCAGGATGGGGTGTATCTGGGTGGGCATGTGAGGGACTTAGTTCCCACCCAGAACTGAAGTGTCCCTCTTGCTCAGCTGGCCACACATGGCAAGTTTCTTCCTAGGGGTTTCATTTCTGTTCCTTAGAGCTTGCTTCTTTCTGAGGATGCCTAGGCCATCCAATGGGTTCGTAATGTCTGAAACCACAGAGGATTCAAGTTCTTTGACATGGATCTTCAAGGTTCCATAAAAATCAAGGGAAATTAGTGGGCATCTGTTTTAAATGCCTTACAGTAAGTAAGAAATTCAGTGAATATCTAGAAAAGCTGGCTTTCTGCTTAGAAAACCCAGAAGACTTTAAGGAAGTGGTGTTATTTAACTCCATACTCTGCTGATTTCACACCCATCCCAGACAGGACACCCCCTGACGTCTGGCAGGAACAGTGCTTTTCAATTCCACAATGTAACATTAGTAACTGTTTTGGTCAGCACAGTAGGCCCTGGCTATACCTGCTGCAGACCCAATGATGGAGTAAGTGTTAGATTCAGAAGTAGAACTGGTGCTGCAAGAAATTCCTTATATGGTAACAGCGTACACTTGTGTGTGTACCCACCTCAGGGCACTCCCAGAAACGTATTATAATAATCTACAAGTCTGTAGGGTCTTCCAGAACAGCAGAGTCCTCACCCCGCTGGACCACTAAATTTCACCCAAAAAACCTGAGACTGACAACTACTCAGGTTGCTTTTTAATCTTGTATACTTTATTTGCACTGCTTTATTTGCTGGTTGGTAGGCAAGAGAAGCGAAAAACAACTGAAACTCAATTTTAGAGGCAGTTTTGTTATTCTTGAGCATCTTCAAAACTAGCTCACCCCTCCTGGTGTGGCCAGACTTTGCCAACTTCAGTCAAGTCATCAAGGCTCTGTGGTGCATTCTGATTATGAATGAGATCATAAATATTCAGACGTCTGAATGCTCCTGAGCAGGGCCCGGGCTCAGGGTTCAGGATAAAGCAGTGGAAAAGCATGGGAGTTGGAGTATCCAAGTCCCCATATTTGCCATGTATCATTTACAGGATTATAGGGAAGCAGCATCTGCCCCTATTCCACGAGTCAGGCTTCAAACAATAAGCAAAAGGCTATAAATTTGCTTTGTAAACTACATACACAAGTGTAACAATTACCTGGTATACACGGTATAACAGAAGAAAGTTGGAGCAAAGGAATCTTAGTGGCATTAATGACACTAATCAGAAGCAACGAAGAGCAACTTTCACTACTTTGCAATCTTAGGCAATATTGACAGGGTTAAGAGGAGTGTTAAGAAGGTGGGACTGGTAAGAGGCGAGTATGAGTCAGAATCCAGCATGAATCCTTATGAGTTATAGGTCTGTGAGCAAATTAATACATTTCTCTAATCCTCAGTGTTTGCATTGATTCATTTTGTGTGTGTGTGTCGTCCACTCTGTCACCCGTGGTAGAGTGCTCTGGTGTCACACTCACAGCAACCTCCAACTCATGGGCTTAAGCGATTCTCTTGCCTCTCCCAAGTAGCTGGGACTACAGGTGCCTGCCACAATGCCTGGCTATTTTCTTGTTGCAGTTGTCATCGTTTAGCTGACCGGAGCTGGGCTTGAACCTTCCAGTCTTGGTGCATGTGGCTGGCGCCATAACTACTGTGCTACAGGCACAGAGCCTGATTCATTTTTAATTAATGATATTGATTATATGACGTGCCTATGAAATAATAGGTATTCAATGAGTGATTTGGGAGGGAAAGATGCATTTCCCTACACACTGTCTGTAGTCCGTTATTAAGTTCCAAAAGGAAGAAAAGCTCTGAAAGGTCTTCAAGCAGAAACGTCTCTTTTGCAGCATGGATGGTGAGATGAATGAAAGCATACTGGAAAACACCAAGGACAGTGCACATAAAGCATATGTGTGTTCTAATCCAGGATCATTGATTAGGAGCTGGGCTGTCTCAGTTCAAATCTCAGCTCTGCCGCTTGCTAAATATGTAATTTTTGTCAAATAACTGAATCTTTCTGCGCCTCAATTTCCTTATCTGTAAGTTCAAAATGATAATATTTAGCCCAAGAAACCAGAGTGAATAAGTAAACTGTAAGTGAATACATTACAGAGAAGCAGAGAATGCCTTCCTGTTTCCTAACTTAGATGACAGCCATTTGCATTCAGAAAAATTAAGTCCTGGTGTTGTCACTTGCTGGATCACTAAAAATCCTCTGGAGTGGTGACTTTCTCTCCTCCTAACCTCTAACCTGCACCTGCTGGGGCTCCTGCTGGGGGAAGGGGTAGCCCTCCTGGAGAGACCCTTCACTCAGCCGGGGCAGCTCCATTTTTAGCTGTTTTATACAGTATATTATGTTCCTCTGCTTTGATAAGTTTTCCAAAAATCACTGAATTTGTTGAACCAAGAAAAGAGAGTATTTGGCTATCTTAAGAGTTCTAGTTTAACCAACCCAGACCTCTCACATCATGCTGTTTTCTGGTAGGTCTGAATGGAGTGATGTGTGAATTGTCCTGGGAGTGTGAATTGGAGTGTGAATCATCCTCCCAGTTGGAAGCTAAGCAAAGCAACATGCTTGTCTACAGACTTTTCTTCCGGCCTTCTCCCACTTTTTATTTCTTGCCATCCTTTTGTGCACGTTATGTTATGCATTTTCTTTTTATGTTTTAATGGCTGCTGAGGTTACTTTCAGAGGGATACCAAAAGCAGCAGAGAAATTAATGCATCAAGAGATTTCAAGCAGAAAAATCCATCTGACCTGGTGACAGTTGGTAAGCATTAGAAAAAAATCTCATTTACTTGGAAACCATAACTTTGGCAATTTCATTTCTGCTTACTTCACTGCTCTTCCCAAAGCTCCGGTTCAATCAGAAGGAGGAGGATAAAGCAACTTCACTAAATTTGGATAGAGAGAGAACTTTGAAGTTCACTGCAAGGCTATCTTGAAGAGAGGGACTGTAAGAAAAATAGCTCATCATTTGTTGGTTCAAATCTGGCTTCCTGACACTCTATTCCATTTTAATGAAAACTTTAAGCCACAGCCCAGATTTTCCTTTGTAGCTGATGGATGAGAGCATTGCTACATAAAAAGACACAAATTCTTTCTGCCTTTTTCTACTTCCAGTAGCTTTATTGGGTGCTTTATCTCAACCACTTACAATGTTTTATGATAAAGGCTGTATTCCAGTTCATCTTGGAATGGAATGTGCTCTTCCAAATAGGCAATGCTGAGGACAATGAGGAAGGATGTCTTTCTCAAGGGAGAAAAAGTGGAATTTGTCAGTGATGCAAACCAGACAGGAAGGGGAGGAAGGAAACCCTGGCTATTCACAAATGGATACTAGGATGATGAAAAGTGAGCCTGACACAATCAGTCAGCAACTAGGCCCATCAGCTTGCAATTCAGTGATCTTGTCACTAATCACAGGTCAGATAGAACCAAAGGCTTGCTCTGGGATGTGCACTGTTCTGTGTTTTGAACTTATTGACAGACACTAATGGTTTCATCAGGCAGAGTCATGAAGCCTCTCCCTTGGGAAGACCTTTGACCTGGGTCTCATTCTTTTCATCTTTAGTATTCCACCCATCCAAATCTGACTCTTCCAAACATGCCCGAGGAAGGGTTCCATCCTTTCTCCTTTTAATCTAATTAATTCAACTGAAGATTCCCATTACAACTAAAATAGCTCCATTTCTAAGAGGAAGTCCATTTTATTGTCCCTCTCCTGTGATGTCTCCATCTCCCTGTGCCAGTGCACTTTTCTGACTAGTTAACCTAAAAGAAACTTCTAAAAGAAAAAGAAATAGATTATATAGCCAAAAAAATGTTTAATATTTTGGGGCAGTGCCTGTGGCTCAAAGGAGTAGGGTGTGGGCCCCATATACTGGAGGTGGTGGGTTCAAACCAGGCCCTGGCCAAAAACTGCAAAAAAAAAAAAAAAAAAAAATTAATATTGTGTAAATACTTCTGAGAAAAAAAAACCTAAGATACAATCTAGTTTTGATTTATTTTCGATGTGTGGTTTAAAACGATTCAATTAATTATTGCTTGTATAATTAGGAAGCTATCAGGTATTTAGGCCTATTTTAGTCATTATGATATGCTGAAGAGTTTCAATACTTTTTATTCAGAAGAAGTTTAAAATTTAGTTGGAGAATCAAAATAGTCTCAAATACCAATTAGTGGGAAGACAATGTGATAATTAACTATATTTTGTATTGACAAACAAAGTGCCAGAGAGCCAAGTACAGAGAACAGAGTGGGGTGGGATGAGGTGATAATTGCAGAGTACAGAGTAGAAATGTCCTGAAGTTGCAAAGATGACCGTGTGCAATGTCGTTAGGTAACTACTGAGGGTGCACTGCCCTGGGAGTACTTTATGATTTTTGATGTCAGGTCCTATTAGACACTACTCTCGTGCCTGGGAAGAAAAGGAATGCACCTCTGCTGCTATCACATGTTGGTTGAGTTTGAGGGCTCAAGGAAAGGTTTACCATGAGGAAAGGGTTCTAATTCGAGCTTTCACCAGATAACTTTGATCTCACTGACTAAACTCATTCTTCTCTCTTCGAAGTGTTTTCTAGCTTTCCCTAAAATGTCTAACAATGCTCATGAAGACCAATACCAGAGGTCTTTTACCTTCATTTACCTTCATTTACCTTCAACCCTGTGCCTACTTTATTTAGTGAAAAGCTGTGCTCTTCATGCCCCACACTTAAAGCCCCGAGGTGTGTTAACATTTTCTTTTGAGGAGGGAGGACTCCTCTTCAGTTGTTCTGCTTTCTGTTTACTGGGGAAGCTGATGGGGGTAGGGGCAGCAATGTGAGTGACATTGTGTGCAGAGACTCTTCCAGCCCTGCTACAGATGTCACATTGTTAATGCCTTATGCTACCTACAAAACCGTGAAAGACTTAGCTCTCACACTAGTCCTTTCTTAGACTGGCTCATCTCATTCTCTTGGGCATCTATGTCAGCAGAGCTTTCTGGTAACCTGAATTTGTTATAAAGGCTCCAGTGGGATTTCTGTAAAGAGGAGTCATAATTAATCTTCCATTTCTGATTTGAGGACTAGATGGTAACAAAGTTGCTTGCCTGCTTTTACTCATTTGAAACTGTCAAAACACACGTGAATTATGGGCTACCAGAGAGTGCTCGTGTTCTTTGGACCACACTATGGGAAATGCTGCTTTAGGTCCCTTGAAGACATGGGCTGCATTGGCTGAAAAGAGGACAAGACGGGACTTGGGCTGTGTGGGTGGAAGAGGAAAAGAGCCTAAATGGGAAAAACAGACTGTACACCAGATGTGAGAAGGGTTTCTCTTTCCAATTCTCTGGACACCATTTTTGTCCTACAATTCAATCATGATGACACTTACGGCCTAGGGTTAGAACAGACCTTACAGGTTAGGGACTCAGCCTTGCGAGACTGGCCCCTACTTTAGATGCCAATTGCAAGTTGTGGGCCATTAGGTTACCCACACTTCTGTCTAACTCGGTGGCAAATCTTGGCTTCCCATGCTGTAAGAATGGAAAATTTTTAGCTGGCCAGGCATGTTACAAGGTGTCTACCCCACATGAGCCCCATGTTCCTGGAAATGGCATCCAGGGCTTTTTATGTGCAGCCTTGAGAGAAGAGTGCTGCTTCTATGCAGACCACTCAGGAATAATTAAAGACTCTATGAGTAAACTGAGAGAAAGACTTGATAAACGTCAAAAAGACAGAGAAGCCCAGCAAAGCTGGTTTGAACTTTGGTTTAGCAGATCCCCCTGGATAACCACCCTTATATCCACACTTTTAGGTCCTC
>CAUYPK010062459.1:0-53797 GCA_963574355.1 Loris lydekkerianus | reverse complement strand
AGGATCCTGGGTTGAAAGTTATTTTGTTTTAGGAGATTAAAAGTCAATGACCATCCTCTTCTAGCTTGAAAGGTTTCAGCAGAGAGATCTGCAGTTATTCTAATATTCTTGCCCTTGTAGGTGATGGTTTTCTTTCATCTGGCTGCTTTCAGAATTTTCTTCTTTATATTAACTTTAGTGAAATTGATTATGATGTGTCTGGGGGATGTCTTATTTGGGTTGAGTCATGGTGGAGTTCTGAAACTGTCTGCTATCTAAATTTCAGTATCTCTTGGCATGTCTGGAAATTTCTCCTTCATATTCTCATGGAGAAGAGACTCTGTGCCTTGTGAAGCCAATTCATCACTTTCGGGGATCCCTATAAGATGAATATTGGTTTTCGAATTATCCCAGAGCTCTCTGAGAGAGTGATCTGTTTTGCCCTCCATTTCTCTTCCTCTTTGAGAGTTTGGGAGTGTTTAAAGCTTTGTCTTCAATGTCAGAAATCCTTTCTTCCACTTGGTCCATTCTGTTACTGAGGGATTTGACTGTGTTTTTCAGATGTTTGAGGGCTGCAACTTCTTGTCTCATTGTGTCAAAATCTTTGGTCATTTGGTCTTTGAATTCGTTGAATTATTGAGATATCTTTTGGGTTACTGCTTGGAATTCTAATTCGATCTTATTTGCTATCCAGATTCTGAATTCAATTTCTGACATCTCAGCTTTTTGTGCATGATATCTCATGCTGTGTCTGCCCCATTGATCCTTGGGGGAGTTGATCTACTCTGATTATTCATATTGCGAGAGTTGTTCTGTTGATTTTGCCTCATGGCCATCCTCAGAATTGGGGAGGTATCTCTCCAAGATTAGACCCCAGCAGGGTCACTCTATTGTTGCTGGATCTTTGTAGGGAGTGACCCTGTATAGTTCCTCTGGGGCTGCTCCAGCTAGGGAGTTCTGGTTGTGGAAGCAGCTCCGGTGTGTGACATACCCGGATCCAGCAACAGGGTGCAGGGTGGTGCACACGGTTCTGGGAGTGCCTGGCACCCAGTGACTTTGGCACAGAGAGCCCAAGGCTCCAGCAGTCTCTGGCCAGGAGAAGGGCTCCATGCAGAGGCAGGGAGGGCTCCAGAGGGCACACGACTACCAGAGTCCCTGGCCAGATGAGTGGGCCAATGTGGAGGCAGGGAGGGTACAGGAGGGAGAATGCAGGGTTGCGCCGCTCCTGCAGTTCCTAGTCAGGGTGTGTGGAGGTCTGGCGGGAGCAGGTCACAGGTCAGGGGTCACGGTGTAGCTGTTACTGAGGTCCGGGGTGGCACTGATTGTGGTCGCAGCATAGTTCTTACGGAGGTCCAGGCGGTATCTCAAGATTTTATACTCATCTGTGAATTGTTTTGGTGTTGTTGGACTTGGCACTCAGTTGAACTGCCTTGAGGAGAGCTTGAGCAGGAGTGCAGAGAACTTTGGGTGTTGTCTAGGGCTCCAGACTGAGCCGCTGAGCTGGACAAAGCTAATAGTGTTCGGCTCTGCCATTTTTAAATTTTTACACTATTATTATATTATTTCAGAACAATATGAGGGTATAGACGATTGGGTTACATTGTGTTTGTTAGGTAAAGTTGAGGTTGTAGTTGTGCCCCTCCCCCAGGAAGTGTGCCAAATATCCCTACATTCTGCCTGTTAGGTGAGAGAATACCAATCCTCTCCCTCCTCTTCTCTCGCTCTCCCTCTTTTCCCTCCCCCCCCCCACTTTAGTTCAATTGTGTTTTTCTCTTGTGTGGGCATGTATTTGTCTACTGGTTTTGTATCAGCATTGAGCATTTTTGATACTTGCTTTTCCATTCTTATGATACTTTACTAAGGAAAATGTTCTTCAACATCATGAAGGTTAATACAGAAGATGTAAAGTCCCCATATTTTATTTGCTGAATAGAATTCCACGGTATACATATGCCACAGTTTATTAATCCATTCATAGGCTGATAGGCACTTGGGTTGATTCTGTATCTTGGCAATTGTGAATTTAGCTGCATTAAACATTCTACTGCAAATGCCTTTAGGGTAATTTTTTTTTTCTTCTGGGTAGAAGAAGAATAAAATCTCTTTACATATTAAAGAGATTGTGAGATCAAGTAGAAGGTCTATTTTGGTTCATTGAGGATTCTCCATACTTCATTCCAAAGAGGCTGTATTAGTTTGTAGTCTCACCAACAGAGTAAAAGTGTTCCCTTCTCTCCACACCCTCATCAGCATCTGCAGCTTTGGGACGTTGTGATGTGGGCTATTCTAAATGGAATTAAGTATATTTCAGAGTGGTTTTGATTTTCATTTCTCTGATGATTGTCCCATTTTTAAAATTAGACTTTTTTGGTTTTTTACTGGTCAGTTTTAAGAATTCTTTATGTAGGCAGCACCCATAGCTTAGTGGTAGGGCGCTGGCCACATACACCAAGGTTGGCAGGTTCAAACCTGGCCGAGGGCCAGCTAGAATGATGGTGACAACTGCAACAACAACAACAACAAGACAACAACAAATAGTGAGGCATTATGGCAGGCACCTGTAGTCCCAGCTGCTTTGGGAGCTGAGGCAAGAGAATCGCTTGGGCCCAAGAATTTGAGATTGCTGTGAGATAGGATGCCACACACTCCACCCAAAAAAAAAAAATAGAGAGAATTTTTTTTAATACATTGTAGATAACAGTTCTTTTATCAGATGCCTCTTTTGTGCAAATATTTTCTTCTAGTCCGTGGCTTATCTTCTCATTCTGTTGACATTATCTTTTGCAGAACACAAGTTTTTAATTTTAATGGAGTCCAGCTTATCAATTATTTCTTTCATGGATTGTGCCTTTGGTGTTATATCCTAAAAGTTATCACCACACCCAAGGTCATCTAGGTCTTCTCTTATGTTATCTTCTAGGAGAATTATAGCTTTTCACTTTACATTTAGATCTGAGGTCCATTTTAAGTTAATTTATGTGAAAGATATAAAGTCTGTGTCTAGATTCATTTTTCTACTGTGACTTGTTCAACACCATTTGTTAAAAAGACTACCTTTCTCCATCATATTGCCTTTGCTCCTTTATCAAAGTTCAGTTGGGCCTCTCAATTTTCATTTACATGAAAATAGTAAATAATAGTAATAATAGCTAAATATATATATTGTTGTATGGAATAAATGTAAATATAAAGCTCATTGAAGCATAAACAATAAATGGTGGCTATTATAATAGGTAATAATACAAGGTAGTATATAGGTAGGATTGATCAGGACTGTGCAGGAAATCACACATAATGTAGTCCAGTATTGCCCAAATTTCCATTGTTTTGCTTACCGCTTTTGTAATTTGTGCTCTGGTAGAATACCACTTGTACTATTATTTACTTAGTATTTAAAAATGTATTTAGATTTTAAAAAGATGTCTTATTCATCTTAAAACGATAATATCCATAAACTAAAGGATTTGAAGATTACAATTTTTTTCTAACACACATGAAAATATATAACTATTCAGGTAAAAATGATTGGCCAGTGACCCTATTCATCTTTGATGATCCAGTCACTCTCCTTGTTTCTTACTCAATGGCCCAAGGAGGAAAAGGGGTTGTCTGACCACTCACAGCTAGAACTGCACAGAGATAAGACCCAAACTCAGTGTGACACTCAGCCTGGGATCTTCGCGCAGCACCTGTCTCTCATTCTCCAAAGCAGGACCGCTCTCTACCTGCACACCTCTCCCACATTCAGGCCCCGCCTTCCCTTTGTCCTCACGAGCCTGCACCTTCATGGATTAGCCACCAGAGGGCGCTCTGAGACCAAGACCCAGCTCAGCCTGAAAGGCCAGAAGGTTTTCGGGGAAATCCTCCCATCTCAAGCCACTGGGGCTCTGGTTCCAAAAGTCCTGAGACTGACACAGCAGGTGGGAGATTTTACAGTTCACCATAATAAACCTTGCTACCATCATTCTCCTCCTCTGCTGCCCCCTCTTCCTGATCACTTGCTATGTGGCAGGTGCCATGAACATACTTCTGTCATTTACAACTCACAAAACCCTTATGAGCTAAGTACTGTCATCTCTATTTACAGATAGAGGACATGAGCCACTAAGACATTAGATAGCCTATAATTTATATCAGTGATTTGGGAGTTCATGAGTGACAGGGCCAAGATTTTCTAATCCAGAACTGTCTGCCTCAAGATATATACTATATGTCTTACACTTGGGTTCATGAAAGAAAATGACAAATACAGAATACCTGAGGACTGATGAATAAATAGGAGCAAGAGTGACTTAAGAGGGCTGAGTTCAGAATAAGCCAAGAATATCATGTAATTCTAGGCAGCATTAATAGAGCCAAAGTGACGCGATTTGGGGAGGTGGGAGTCTGCTCACATTGGAGCTCAGCTCTAGGCCTCTCCTATAACCCTTCATCCAGTTTTGGGGCCAGACCTTAAAAGTGACACAGCAACCTTGGGCCTGGCTACAGGAGAGTGGCCCCGGAAGGGGGGTGAGGACTCCCACCATGCCCCGTGAGTGGCAGCTTCAGGAGCTAGAGAGGCCTTTCTCTGAGAGAAGGAAATGCAGCTGGGACCAGGACAAATGGTACAAGAATTATGAAACAGCTTTTCTCAGGTGCTGGTGGGGTGAGGGAGGTTTGCGCAGCTGTCATCACCTGGGTGCTCTTGACTGCTTTATAGAAAGGGAAAGTGTGTTTTTCTGAAATCAGGGCAGTGCTCTGGAGGTAGACACCTGAGATCTCAGAAGGAGGCCTAAGGCCCTGGCTAGAATCCCCAAAAAGCAAGAATCTGGAGTGGAAGAAGGGCAGAATCAAAGACTTTGAGAGGAAAACTGCTCTCTGTTGGGCTAAAGACTATGGAGGTTCTAAAAATGCTAAAGGAAGAGAAGATCTCGTATGTGAAGTTTTCAGACCTGGCATGACTTGCCCAGGGCCCACAGCTGGTCCAGTATAGAACTTTCGGCCTTCCTCTTCATAAGTCGAAGTGCTACCCACAGGGACACTGGGCTCAGGTGCTGGTCTACAGCCCTTGGTGGACAGACTTTGGAGGTTTCTGGCGGCCTCTGCTTGCTCCATCTGGAGAAGGATCACAGGCTGCCTCACTGAATGAAGAACAGAAACTTTCCCAGGTACTGGGCTGGAAAAATATAGTCTTTAAATTTTTCTCAAGATTCCACAACAATCTATAGCATCCAACCTAGGAAAGTGCTTGGTTAGATCAATACAAAGCTCAGAATAAATACAGTGATGTCAACTCCTCACCAGGCCAGGGCACTATTCACTGCTGGAGATTACCCTGAATTTAGCAGTAACCAAACAATTCCAGATACATGATTAGCCAATACGGGGAGGCAGTGGAGGGAGGGACAATCTGATGGGGAGGCAGTGGAGGGAGGGACAATCTGATTTGACCAGCGCCCTCAAGCAGATTATGGTCTAGGGAAAGTGGCCAAGTATAATCACCTTTCTCTAGCACAGATAGGTATGAGGCTAACCTGAGAATGAGCCAGTATTGCTGAGGAGTGAGTTGTAAATTCCCAGCAAACTCCACAGAGGCCCAGCCACCTGAGCTGGGTCATAAGGCTGATCTTCCAAGTTAGCACAGAAAGAAGGGCAGCTAGGCCAAGGGAATGCCCTAAAGTGAAGGCCTAAAGGTTTGGAATATTTGTCCAGCTGTGATGAGTAGAAGTGGAGGACTTAGAGAGGGCAGGGTATACTAAGGAGGCTGGAGTCAGAGGAGGGAGGAGCAGACTAGGGCTTGAAAATGTTCTGTGTTCCCAGAAGGAGCTGAGGTGAGGAATGACAGAATCAGGTATACATTGCTGGCGGGGATATAAAATCATATGGATGGGTGGTGCCTGTGGCTCAACAGAGTAGGGCGCTGGCCCCACATGCTGGAGGTGGTAGGTTCAAACCCAGCCCCAACCAAAAACTGCAAAAAAAAAATCATGAAAAAAATAAAATAAAATCATTTGGCTACTCTGGAAAACAATTTGCCAGTTTCTTATAAAGCTGGTATGTACCTACCCTGCCATCCCATAATTCCACCTCTAGGTTTTTACTCGAGAGAAATAAAACCTGTGCATGAGTATTTAAAGGTTTATTCATAATAGCAGAACATTTGAGCCAATCCTAACGTCAGGAAGTGGTGAATGGGTTAACAAAAAAAAAAATGATGGTTCAGGGCAGCGCCTGTGGCTCAAAGGAGTAGGGCACTGGCCCCACATACTGGAGGTAGCAGGTTCAAACCCAGCCCCACCCAAAAACTACACACACACACACACACACACACACACACACACAAAGATGGTTCATCTAATGGAATCTGCTCAGCAATAGAAACAAACACTGCTGTGTAACTTCCTTTTTTGTTGTTGTTGTTGTTAAGCAGGCCCAGGGCAGGTTCAAACCCACCAATCCTGGTGCACAGGGCTTATGCTTTAACCACCGAGCTACTGGCACCCAGCAATGTAATTTATTTTGACTGAGATCATGGTCACATGACTGCATGCAAAACACACTAAACTGTTCATATATAAAATATGTGAATTTTATTGTATCAATTATACCTGATTTTCTTTAAAAAGTAGAGGAAGACCAGTGGCCATGGGTCTAGCAATGGGCACCCATTAAAGACAGGTACCGTCTCTTAGCACAACATCTGCAGTAGGCAGAATACAAGGAAGCCGGCCTACCTGACAAAAAGGTTTAGGCTCCAAACTTCAGGCCACTGTCACTCAAGTTCATGCTCCTGCAGTGCAGTGGGCACACCCTGAGGGCCTGAATTCTGGAAGAAATTATAGCCATAGGTATGAATGTGATTAGGAATAAAAACCTGAAGAGGTGGATAGTCTAAAAGAGGGATGAGGGATGCACAAAGTTAGCAAGCAAGACATTGTTAGGCCTAGGCTAAAGTAGAAAAATACCAGTTAACTTCGGGCGAATTCCTGGGCAGCAAGCCCTCAACAAAATGGAGTAAGTCTGGTTCACTCCCAAGATCGATGGGAAAGTACTCACTAACTTCTTGCTTGACTAACTCCCTGGGAAATGAACTGACTATCCCTGGACTGACCGTTCAACAATAGCAGGTGGAAAGAATACTGGAACTAAGATGTATGGGAAAATATTAAAACAAAGATGTATGACGTATAGCTAACTAACTGCAAAATTCTGCCTCTGTACAATGCTTGCTCGCTGCCCCACCCGAATGCACCTGGACAGCCTGCCTGCCAACCAGGATGCAGACCAGGCCTTAAAAACCTGACTCCTTAAGCACTCGGGGCTGCTCTCAGAAGCCCCTCATTGGGACAGTGAGGCAGTCGCCAGCCGGCTCTTCAATAAAGGGATTCCCTTGCAAATTTGTCTTGTCTGGTTGTGTGCTCTCTGAGGAACTCCTGGACACAACGTGATTGTAGAGGATGGAGATACAGCCAGGCAGTAAGGAGGACTATTGCTGAGTCTGGGTTTTCAAGTCAGCTAATACTGCAGAAAATGTTTAGTAAGCTCTATCTGCTTATGACCTCTCGCAGTATTTTTTTTTTTTTTGAGACAGTCTCACTATGTCGCCCTGGGTAGAGTGCTGTGGTGTCACAGCTCACAGCAACCTCACTTGGGCTTAAGTGATTCTCTTGCCTCAGCCTCCTGAGTGGCTGAGTATATGCACCCACCACAATGCACGGCTATTTTATTTTTGTTGTTGCAGTTGTCGTCGTTTAGCTGGCCCAGGCTGGGTTCGAACCAGCCAGCCTCGGTGTATGTGGCACCATAACCACTGTGCTACCGGCACTGAGCTGACATCTGGCACTTTATAACACTCTCTCTAAACCTCGGAATAGTCCCTAAAGGCCGACCTCCCTCCTGAGGTTGCAACAAAGACTGGGAGGCAGCCAGGGCCTTGGGAAACGCGTGGTTTCTGGAACCAGAAGGCTTGCAATTCTGCCACTTATCAATTGGTGGTTGGAACAGTTGCTGAATCCTTTTGACCTTCCAGTTCCAGAAATAATATCAATAATGAACATAGTCACAATACATCCCCCACCTTCCTTTCTTGGTAAAATAGTATATTTTAATAATGTTCCTATTGAAAGGCTCTGCTTAATTCAGTAGAATTAAAAAGTAGAGGAAGACCAGTGGCCATGGGTCTAGCAACAAAGGTTTGTTTTCAAATCATCTAAGGGGCAGCTCAGATGGTCCTGTCAGTCCTCTTATATATAATCTCATGGTACACTTATGTTGGTTTTCATCCACGGTTCCTGCCGCATAACTCTCAGAACCCTTGTTATTTCTTTCCAAGTCATAGAATCTAAACACACACTCTAACCTCCCCCTGCCTTCCTGCCTTGGAGCGGTCATATAGAAGTCCTCTGACTTGCCTTGTCTGATTGTGGGTCATAAGATCCTCACTTCAGAAGGGGTCCCACCCTATACCCTCAAGGAAGGAATGCTTCATGGAGATGCCAAGAAAAATTTGGACAGGCCTTGCTGGGTTTCCCCAGGAGCACACTTTTTTCGTCCAACAACAATTTTACACAGTTGGCAATCATGCCTGTCCAGTGAAGTCTCTACAAGAGGACAGGTTGAAAGAGCTTCCAGATGGCTGAATGCATGGTGGCTGGTCACCCCGGGAAGGCACAGCTCTCACCCTTTCCCATACCTCACCCTACGTGTTTCTTCATTTGTATCTTTTGTAATACTCTTCATAATAAACTGGTAAATGCATTTCCCTGAGTTCTATTAGCTGCTCTAGTAAGTCAATCAAACCCAAGGGGGGCGTTGGAGGGACTCCAATTTTTAGCCAGTGAGAGCATGGGTAAAAACCACGTGGGGAATGCCTCAGCAGTGGAAGGAAGGGACCGTGCATCCTGTGCAGTGTGACACTATCTCCTGTTAGACAGAATCAGAATTAAACTGGCGGTGTTAATGTAAAAATCACACAATCATAAAATTGGAAAGGAGAGCTTTATTTCTTATAAAGGGTTACAGCCTGCAACTTGACCATTCTGACAGGCTAGAAAGCATAGCCTCGGGCTAAGATGAGATACAGGCACTTTGAGAAAGGGAAGGGAATTTAAGCTGAACAGGTCAGCCAAGTATACATATTCAACAGGTTATTCAAGAGGAGGGTCAGGGTCATGAATATTCATGAACCTTGCCCTGGTATATGCATACTGGATAAACATGCATGTTACGTAAGACCCATGCTCAATTCAGGGAAGAGACCTAACATTTAAATCTGGTACAATTAGGTCCTTGTGGGTCAAAATGGCTTTTCAGGATACAAGGCGCTTAAGTGCACAGCTTCTACTAAATTGGTCAGAACCAGTCCATCGCCAGTGGGCCATTATCAAGAGAAGGTAACTGTAATCAGTCTCTTATACAACCAAAGCTGTAGTTATGGCTTCTAGGGGTGGGAGTCAGTCTGGGACTGGATGAGCTGGAATGGTTTTAATATTGCTTATCTCAAGGCCAGTGTTTTTTTAGTTGTTAGAAGAGAAAGAAAATCCTTGTAGCAGTGGAGTTTACTGTTTAGGAGTTGGGGTATGTGACTTAACCCTTGCCTGGTATGGCCTTAGATCCTGTTTATAATTTGGTATTTTACTACCACAAAGAATCAATCCTTTCAGTCTTATGATCTCTCTTTTAACATTAATGCTGGTCAGGTGCTGTGTCTAAATCACAAAAGGGAGGTGGTATCATGAAGTGTGTCTGGTCTTTTGTCCTGTCATGTCTGGGAAGCCAGTTTTTAAGGTTTTCTGGGGTCCACTTGGCCAACATTGCCATGAGGCAATTTCTCCTTCAGGGAAACCACAGCTTTGCTCTAAAGGCCTTTGAACTGATTGGATGTGACCCATCCACATTACTGAGACTAATCTCTTTTTACTTAAAGGCAAATGATGAGATATTAACCACATTTACAAAACACCTCAACAGCCACTCCTAGATTAATGTTTGACTAAATAGCCAAGTTGATACAAAAAACTAAACACCCCCCTTGTTATGTGGGGTCATCTGGTATGCACAGACAGGGTGGAAGTTTTCAAGGGAAGCAGGTGATTTAGGGAAGGGAGGATTGTCTAACAGAAAAAAAAATGTCCTGGTCCCTTTCCTCACAGGCACATCTTGATTCCAGGGATGGTTCTACTGTTAGCACTACTCCCCCATAGGAACTCTGTGGCATAAACTAGAAACATTGTAACCTAAGATCTTGCAAAGCAATTTGAGTGATGTAAAAAGGAAAACAAAAAACAAGCAAACAAAAAAAAACAAACCCCATAAAAACAGAGACACAAACTGCAACCTCTCAAAAATAAAAAATAAAATTCATTTATTGAAAAGGAAAAGTTTAACACACAATCTATATCAGAACCCAAGAGGAGATCTACAAGCTCTGGCACCATCCACATCTCTACACGTACCATGCCGAGAATACACATCCACGTAGGCACATTGCACAGACGTACTTTTTCGTTATCAAGACCTGCTATACAGCCATTTTTCTTACTCCTCTCATTCACACATCCACTGACATGCTTTAAAATAGAGTCACCTGATTTTATTATTCACTAAAAGAAAATAGCTTCCCCAGCACCACCTTGGTTGAAATTAAAGGACAGGCTCATGACAGGCACCTTCCCCTCATTTCCCACCTCCCTTACTACGATAACCTCCTATGAGCACCGTTGATATGCCCTGGCCAGAGAATGACCCAGTGGTACCAAACAAAGGGAGGAAATATAACAGGCTGATGCTGTCACAGCAAACAGTCCTGTAACCAGCCAGACAAACCATCTAAAAGTATTAACCGGGATTTCAAAGGCAAATCATCCCCTTCTTTTTCCCCTTATGGTGTCAGACATTGGTAATGTATTTTGGAAAATTAAATTCTAAGGCAGACTTGAAGTCAACCTCCTAATCATTAAGTCCTGGCACTTGGACTCTGTGTCTCCTCAGACAACATTGTGTTCCCACCAGGAGCCACCGCAGTGGCCTGCCTTAACATCTCTCAGCTACACAATAAACCCATGATACGATCCCCACGCTGGGACAATGAACAGAGAGAGCTGTAAACAGACATAGATTAAGATTTTTTACATTTCCAAAAACCATGAGGTGAACATCCGTGTTAAATAGGGATGATACTCTAGAAAGGGAGAAATTTGAGAAAAAAGTAAGACAAGAGAACAGGAAGGGAGAAATGATTTTTCTAATGCACTTGTTTGGTATGGACACCTTAAGACTACGCACACAACTGCACGTTCTACCCATCATGGGGTCAACAGCAAGCAGGTACCATCAGCCAATGCATCTGGCTGCAGAGGTGAGTCAGGCAAGAGTGGGTCTAAGCTAAAACATGTCACATCTTTCTACACATCTGGCTAGGGTTTGTGCAAATGAAGGGTTCCTAGCTGCTGGACAGCAGCACAATATAAATAATGCCACTTGTGAAGGATGACAACTCCTAGGCAGAGTGAACAGAAAATACCAGGTCACACTGTTCCCAGCAAGTGCTTGCATTGAGGAGAGACACCACCGCTGAGAGCTACCTGCTCACAACAGCAGCTTTGGAGGAGAGAACCACATGGAGCTCTGAGAAAGCTATTACCTCTGGGCTCACAGAAACTGGGGAGATGGTGGCAGGGGCACAGGGCACAACAGTGTCTGCCCAGAAAACCCAGTTTGCCTTTGCTCCAGCAGATACAGCCTCACACTCCAGAAAGCCTTTGCTCTGTAGCTCCATGATCAGGTTTCCACCTATCCTGGTGCCTTTTCACCAGGCACAGAGTCAGGGCATGGGGAAAGGCTTGGGCTGTTTCCCAACCAGCAGTGGGAAGATTCCAGGGAGGGCTCTCTGCCTCAAGAAGCCCTATTGGTGGCAGAAGAGGAGGGAGGGCTTCCTACCACACCTTTCCTCTGGCTGACCTTTTTCTTAATGCTCAAGAGCTGCTCAGCTGCACAGCCAGGAAGGCCCTCTGACTGGATCTGCCTTGCCTGGGTCTTCAAAAGGAGCCATGCAGTTAGGCTGTCAGTGTAGCAGGAACACAGGAACGAGATCAAACAGACCATGACAGATATCCTTCAAGCTAGAGGCAGCCCTCCTACATACCAGGCTCTCAGGGCCAAGGGGCTTAAAGCAATAAATAACTTGCACTTTGCTAAGAGCTGGAGCCAGAGGATCCTAGTATGCCATTGTCCAGTCCTCAGTTTCCACCATCATGGTCCCAATCTCAGAACTCACCCAAACAGGACTGCCTCAAGCAACTCTGAGTACACAGGAGCCTCCACCAAGGAACCTGGGGGCAGGATACAAGTCTGGTCCCTTCCACTGGCACATTCCTTTCAATGAAAACAATTCTTAGCACTGCTGGAGGCAGACGGCTAGGCTACAGGTGGGCCCCCAGAGCCCAAGCTTGGCAACAGGAGATGACAGCATACTTGAGCCCACTTTGGTAATTCCAAGCCTTAGGCTTCAGAGGGTAGGGCCTCTGCTGCTCCCAGCTAGATTCTTGGTCACAAAAGCACCCGTTAGAACCCACCAAACAGAGGAAAGGTGGGTAGAAAGTGTCACTCTCCTATGGGAGAACAGTGATGACATCTTCTTAAGTTAATATTATACATTATTAGGTAGGTTAGGAGTCATTTCAGTGAGAGTCCCCTTTTCCTGTCCCTTCACCTCAATTCCGCGCTATTGGCTTTGAACAGAAGAGAAATAAAAAGCTGGGGCCACAATGGTAGGTCGGAGCCCCTCATGAACTTTGGTGAAACACAAAAAACAAAACCCTGATACAGTTTTGCTGCTCTCCCTTAAAAAACTGGCAAGGTGAACTTTATCTCCAGGTAAGCAAGAACCCGGTGATGGGAGTGGAGGCGAAGAGTCCACTCTGTACACACACAGCAACGACGCCTGCGCACAGCAGAAGCTGGGCAGTTAATGAACGCCATTCTGAAATACTGCCCACGCCTGGAGGAAAGGAAGAGCAGGCACCCCCAAGCCTGGCAATGCATCCTCCTGCCTTCTCTGCAGTTTGCCCCAAATCTCAGGTCTGGCCTTGAGGTGAGCCGCCTGGGGCTGTTTGCCAGACTCAGGGAGGCACAACTGGGGAGAAAACAGGGGTCCCAATTAGTGTTCAGTGGTTCTTGCCGAAGTTCAGGTAATGGAGGCAGGGTAGGTACTGGTCCTGCCCCATCCCCACTGATTGTAAACAAGCACCATGCGTAGTGTCAGACCAGCTGCTGTGAAGTTTATAAACTTAATTTCACGCTTTCTGTGCACACTGACCTCAATATCTGATCCGTGGCAACAGCTTGCATGACAGCAACCAAGGGCTGCCATCCTCTTAGCTCGGTGGGGGCTGAGGCTGGAAAACGGGCCTGAACACACAAAGCAACCATTTTCTACATCTCCCACACAGCCACCCTTCCCTCAATCCAGGGTACTCACGAGATTTCCTGAGTCCTCCAATAGCTTTTCAGCATGAGACCAGGCTGATCAGCGGGAGGCAAAATCCACGCCTCCCAGAGAGGTACACTTTTAGAGGATCCTGATTAAAACCTCTGGGGTCCTCAGCTAAGACTGACATTTCCTGGAACAAGGTTCTTTTCAGCAGGAGAAGCTGAATAAAAGTTTACTGAGGAAGAAACAGTTCATAGTAACCCCAGATCTAGAGACAGAGTCTAAAAACAGAAAGCTAATTTTAAATAAAATATAAATACTTTCAGTTTAGGCAGCACTTCATATGTCTTTTAAGAGCTAAAGCAACTAAGAATACAGTGTTGTGACCCATACTGAAGAATCCAGAGAAGAGAAGGTGTTGCCCTGGGGGGTCACAGCAAGTCAGAGAGGAAAGTTAACAACTCCAGTCTGGGGGGCTGGTTTTAAACCATCTGGTAGGTCCAGCCCCCCACCCCCACCCGCAGTCCCCCAAGACTTGACTAGGGAGAACACTGAGGTACAATATTTGGGAGAAAGATAAGGAAGAGGATCAGCTTTATGAGGAGGGGGAATAGTGCCCACTTACTTCATCTCAGCCTGGCCCAGGAAAGGAGAAGACAAGAGGTGGGGAAGGGGCCCTAAAAGTTTTAAATAAAGTGAGCTGTGCAACAGAAATAATTTGGTGGAGGAGGGAGAAGGTGTGAGGGAAAGAATTGAAGAATTCTGGGTTAAAAGAAGTATGAATGAAGGATGACAGCACTGTCACAAAGGTTATCTACTGCAAGTCTATGCCCCACCCTCTCCCCTGCCCTCAGGCTTACTTGGCCCAAGGTACCTACAGGCCATGTAGAGGGGTTCCCCGACAGTGACCCTGCCTTTCCCCAGAGCCTGGATCAGATCTGAAGCTCTGGGGTCAGATACTGGGGGATGCGTGGGGATGGGGTAGACAGATCATCATATAAAGGCGCGGGTGGCATTGATGAGAATGGGAGCATTGGTTGGCTGGATCAACTCATTAAGGGCCTCGTAGGTCCCCACCACAAAGCCCACGAAGCCCAGGATGCTGATCAGGGCGTCCTTGGTGATGGTGAGGGGGCTCATGCCCTCTGAGTAGTAGGTGGTGATCTCCAGGAGGGGAGGGATGATGAGGGCCAGGGCGCTGCTGCTCACGGAGCCCACCAGGGAGATGACCAGGTCCAGGCGGGGGATGAGGATGGCCAAGATACCTGCAGGGAGAGAGGACATACCTGTTCAAAACTCCCCAGAGCTGGGAGAGGTCCCCTCCCTGGGCATCAAATTCAGCACCTGTTAAGGGTTAAGAAAACTTAGACATTATCCAGTCCGATCTCCAAGCAATGAATGCCCAGAGGAGTGGAATAACCGGGCACACCACAAGGTCAGTAGAACCGGAACGGAAACCTGGATCTTCTGGCTTGGTCCCCTGGCTTTCAGCTTTCCCTGCTACAGTGCATAACTCCCACCTTTCTGAGCAAAAAGGAACTAAATCACATTCCAGGGCAATCTGGTCTCTACCAAAGAGGGGGAGTGGACTACGTCTGAGCAAATGCTTTCTTACCACTGAGGGCACCTCCAACATGAGCATCTCGACTTGATCAACAAGAAACAAAATGGCCAAAATGGCTGAGGGGGGGACCCTCCTTTGGAAAGATACTGTGATAAACCATTTCACAAAGCATTTCCAAATAGGCAATAAAGCCAGTTGTTCGTAGGCATTGCTGGACACACCCTTCCTACACCCACTACATTTAACTGATCTTCCCCCGGGTGAGCAAAGGCCAGGGCTTCCCAATTTTATTGAGGATTGTAGGCTCGGGAATTAGATTCTATGTTCAGATGCTGCTAGGTGGGTGACACTGGGGAAGCTAGAACTCTTTCTTACTCCCTAGTTTTCTTGTTGGCGAAATGAGGGTACTGACTGCCCCTATGCCATAGAGCTGCCGTCATGATCAAATGAGGCCACACACGCACTTAACATGTTATCCTCACTAATATTCATCTTCTTGGTCATGAAAAGTGCATCCTTAACTTGTTCATAACCAAATAACAATGTCCTTAGCATTAAAACAACAATCCAGAGCTTATCTACTACCTCAGTGATTCTTACAAAAGGGCTACATTTTCCATGGCGGGGCTTGGCTCTAACTTCCTTTCGTAAATCAAAAATGTGATCAGGTCACGGTAAAGAAGGCACCGTGCTGGGGAGACTGCCAGGGCATCTTCATCCAACAAAGCCAATTTTACCTCCAGTGTCTGAATCACTCGCTGCTTCTTTGACTGAGCATCAGAAGAAAGGATTGAATTACAGTTAGAGAACAGATTTTATCAGAAACACTTAGTTTTAAACTGGAATATCATTCCCTGCAGTAAGGTGGGAGGCTTGTGGGAACCAAGGCTTAGCAGGGGAGACAGATTCGTGACTCCCATCTCACACATACTCTGAAGTCGAGCTGTCCAAGAGAGCCGCCCATAGTCATGGGTGGCATTTAAATTTAAGCAAATTAAAATCAAATAAATTCTGTTTCTCATTCACACTGGCCACATTTTAAAGACCCAACAGCCACCGGAGCCTAGTGCCTATTATGCTGAACAGCCATAGAACACTTCCACCACTGCAGAACACCCAGCATTGCCTAGCACTGTTGAGGTAATCTGCCCCGTATGTGGGCATAGTTAATAACTCCACAACAGTATCACAGTTACTGTGGGATGAAAAGCCCAGAGGGGAAAATGATAGAAAGTACCAGCGCTGGCACTAGGATCCAGGACCTCAAGCCCCTGGTACAGTAACCTCATTGACCTGATGAGGACAGAAAGGCAGGACTCACGGAAGGAGGGAGGGAAGGTGTCTGCTGGATCAGCAGAAAGATCCTGTCTGCGAAGCAATGGGGAGGTAGATACCCAGGTTAGCTTTCCCAGGGACAAACCACAAGGGTTTGGTAGAGACTCCAGCATACACTCAGCCCTGACCTCTTTCTGCTTTGTCAAAGGGAATTGCACAAGGGATTCGAAGCCTAATAACTCAGGGGTCCAAGGATATGGAGTCTCACATCCACCTCTGCCACAGTTTGGTATCCAGGGGCAATACTTTCTTCCTATTTCTTCTATTCATCAACTCTAATGGCAATTCCTAATAACATCTTCACTGATCTCAAGGCTTTGGAAAATTAAAAGTAGTCTGTTTCAGCTCTTTTTTTTTTTTCGCAGTTTTTGACCCAGGCTGGGTTTGAACCCACCACCTCTGGTATATGAGGCCGGCGCCCTACTCCTTGAGCCACAGGCACAGCCCTTTTTTTTTGTTTTTAGGCAGAGTCTTAAGCTGTCACCCTTGGTAGAGTACTGTGGCATCACAGCTCACACCAACTTCAAACTGTTGAGCTCAAGCGATTCTCTTGCCTCAGCCTCCCAAGTAGCTGGGACTACAGGCACCCACCACAACACCCAGCTATTTTTCAGTTTTAGTTGTTGTTTGGAAGGCCCGGGGCAGATTTGAACTGGCCAGCTCCGGTGTATGTGGCTGGCACCCTACCTGCTGAGATACAGGTGCTGAGCCTGTTTCAGCTCTTAATTATTTCTAAGTAAACAGAATGGGTGACATCCCCCAAATCTTGAGGGGGAGAATTTGAGGGAAAAAAATTGGAAGTATTGGCTCGGTGCCTGTAGCTCAAGTGGCTAAGGTACCAGCCCCATACACCAGAGCTGGCAGGTTTGAAGCCAGCCTGGGCATGCCAAACAAAAATGACAACTACAACCAAAAAATTAGCCGGGCGTTGTGGCAGGAGCCTGTAGTCCCAGCTGCTTGAGAGGCTGAGGCAAGAGAATTGCTTAAGCTCAGGAGATGGAGGTTGCTGTGAGCTGTGATGCCACGGCACTCTACCCAGAGCTTGAGGCTCTATCTCAAAAAAAAAAAAAAAATTGGAAGTTTTATAAAAATTGAAGGTTGTTGATGAAATGTCATTCCCACAATGGGTGATCTAATACTCAGCAAGAGCTTATCTGCTGTATGACCCACACTAAGACATTTGCCCTCTCTGGAACCTGGTTCTCCATGTGCCTAAGGTCAGCCTCAAAGTGATGGCGCCGGGTGTTCCAGGGGGTTGGAAAGTGCACTGAGGCGGCAATAGGAGAACCATGCCCCAGGGAGAGGTGCTCAAGGACTGCAGGCTCCAGACTCAGAATGTCCAGGCTCCAATCTCAGCTCTACCACTATGTGGCTCGTTACTCAAACTCTTTGAGACTCACGTTCCCAACTACTAAATAGGACTGGTCAGATGTGATCACTCATGGAAAGACCGCAGAGCACTAAAAGCACACAATAAAAGCTTCAGTGTTTACTAGTATCACTACTAGCCCCTGCCTGATAAGTTTTGTGGCCCCGAGCAAATCAGTTTACCATTTTCAGCCTCAATTCGCCTCCCATTGAAAAGTGGTGACTATTACTACTGATGACCACTGAAGTCTCACCCAACCCTGGAACCCCAAGGAACTGTACAACCCAGTCTGGGTCCCTTAGGATGTGTCCTGGGATATTCCCCTCAGCTCACTGGCAAGAGGGGAGCCTGGTGTGCTGCTCCAGATGGCACAGCAGTGCGTTGGGGCGACTTTCCTAGAACTCAGGGTTGTGCCAGAAAGGTAGCTTCTAGCCCACCTGGGTTTGCATCAATAGAGGCAGTATGAGCTATTCCTCCAGTGCCAGCCACTTGAGCACCTCCACTGAGGAGAAGGGAGGATACATTATCAGAGGCAATGAACTCCTGGCAGAAGACAAGTCAGACAACGGGCCCTCCCCTCCCCGCCCTGAGAGTCAGTCACCTCCTTACTCTCTCACATTGCTGTGGGAGGTCATGTGGGCCGTTCATCGAAGAGCTAAGTGGAATCAGATATGCTCCACTCTGTGATAAGAGTTAAGCAGAAATACAGACAGAAGTGTGAAGATCAGAATCTTTTCTTAGATTAGGTAGAGGCTTTCTATTTCATCATCATATTTTTTAAGTAATGTAACAACTTGTTTTTATTCTTACTACTATATAAGTATGTCTCATAAAAATATTCTTTTTTTAAACTAGACTCTAATATTTATTTATAGTATTTTTTCTTTAGAGATAAAATATGCATATAATGAAATGCACAAACCTTACATTCAGCAATTCTAACAAATGCACATATCCTTGTAACCAATATTCCCAGCAGCACTGAACATCACCATCAGCCCAGAAAGTCTCCTCGTGCAGCTTCCCAGTTGCTCCACCTCCCTCCCCACCAGGCAATCACTGTTCTGAATGTTCTCGGCTGAGATTAGTTTCAACCTATTCTAGAATGCAGTATAAATAGAATCATTGAGTATGGATTCTGGCATAGCAGCATTAGAATTCAAAAAGCTGCCCAGGTGATTCTAGTCTGGGAATCTTTGGTGTTGCTCAGGCCTTTTCTCACATTCCACATGACAACAATTTGGTATTTGCCTGAGGTTACAGCTAACTGGCTACAGAGCCATGGCTGGAACACAGGTCTTCTTGCTATCAGCCCTTTGTTTGCTATACAGCAACAAGGTTTTTCTGGGAAAATGGCTCCCAAATGTTAGCATCCATCAGAATCTCTGGAGGACCATAAATCTGAGATGAAGCTCAATTATGTGCATTTTTTTATTGTACTTTTTTTTCTTTTTTTATTGTTAAATCATAGCTGTGTACATTAGTGCAATCAAGGGATACAATGTGCTGGCTTCTTATACAATCTGAAATAGTCTCATCAAACTGTTCAACATAGCCTTCATGGCATTTTCTTAGTTATTGTATGTAGACATTTGTATTCTGCCTTTAATAAGTTTCGCCTGTATCCATTCTAAGATGCACCGTAGGTGTGGCCCCACCCATTGACCTCACTCCACCCTAACCTCCTCCATCCCTTCCCCTTCCTTGGCCTATTCCTCATAGTCTTGTGCTATACTTGGGTTATAGCCTTCATGTGAAAGCTGTAATTTAGCTTCATAGTAGGGCTGAGTACATTGGATACTTTTTCTTCCATTCCTGAGATACTTTGCTCCATCCATGTAAACATGAAAGAGGTAAAGTCTCCATCTTTAAGGCTACATAGTATTCCATGGTATATATGTACCACAATTTGCTAGTCCATTCGTGGGTCGATGGGCACTTGGGCTTCTTCCATGACTTAGCAATTATGAATTGGGCTGCAATAAACATTCTGGTAGAGATGTCTTTGTTATATTGTGACTTTTCGTCTTCTGGGTATAAACCTAGCAGAGGAATTATAGTATCGAATGGCAAGTCTATATTTAGATCTCTAAGTATTCTCCAAACATCCTTCCAGAAAGGATGTATTAGTGGGCATTCCCACCAGCAGTATCAATTTGTGAAAATTTGAACTTATCATATTCATGAACATAGTATATATCCCCATTTATTCAGATATAAAATTTTTATAATAAAGTTTATAATATTCTTTGTAAATATTTTACATATATTTTTATAGACTTATTTCTAGACATATGTTATTTTTGGAATACTGGTATAAATGATATCACTTTAAACTTTCCAGCTGTTACTGACCTAGGAAAATATAATTACTGTGTGACCTTTTAATTTTGTATGTTTGAAAAATATATGGATAGTGTGTTATCTCGTGGGTATACAGAATATAATTAGCTCTTACCTTGTTATAATTTTATTGTATTTGGAATTTGCTTTAAAGATAATGTTGAGTTTATTAGATTCTCTCCCATTACATTGGTGGCACTTATTAGGCTGATCATACTGCTAATAATAGGTATCATAACTTTGATTTTATTTAAAGTATATTTTCATAACTTTGACTTTATTGAGAGTATGTTTCACCAATGCAAACTTCCACAGAGTACTTACTTTTCATTTTCTGGGGACAATATCATTGCTTATAATTGAATTCTTATACAGATGTCATGTATGTAGTGACAAATATGTAGGAACTAGTCCTTACATACTTAAACAATTATAGTGACTTGACTTATTGGGGTGATGTTTATACTTTTATTGTAACCAATTTGTTTAAGTCATGTCTCACCTAACACCAATAATAGCCTCTCTTAAAGAAAGAGTGTTGTTCTAGAATTTCACAAGGAAGTGTAATTTTCTGGTTTTGCATTTTGTAATAGAAAATGAGTCCAGAACTAGAAGAACATAGTCATTTATTTAATATTTCAAGTTATTTTTTAACCTAAAATTTTATTTCCTCTTTTTTTTTTAAAGATCCTATTAGTAAATTTTTAAGAGAATTCCAGGTGTCTTGTTTTAATTTACCACTTCCACTTTTTCTCTTAATCTTTCGGCCATGTACTCACAAAGGGAAATAGCCTAGAATCTCTGTGATGTCTCAAGTACAATTTGGGAAGCAATATTTGAGTAAAAATTGTGACAGTTTAAAGTCAATAGATGTGCCCAACTATCTTCTATTACTTATGGGCAGGCAACAAAAATATCAAATAACCAACTACTCATTCTCTTCCTAGAGCTTTAGGCATTTAACTTGCATTTGGGTCCCAAAGCCTTTCTTTAGCTAATTCTGTTTTTATTGGCCAGTTCCTCTTTCATTATTTTTTATAAAAACTAATCAATGTAAGCCCTAGTCTAGACAGCAAAATCAGCAAGAGCCCCTTCTATGCACCTCTGTCTCACATCCATGGGGCTGCCACCCTGTATTTGTACAGGATACATATTAAAAATTCCTGTTAAGTTTATTAGAAATAGGAGTAAGGACTAATGAAAGGTCATACAGTTTCTGACTTTTCATACCCCATTTATCTGCATCTATTATTATTATTCCTATATACTACTTTTACTTCATGTTTTGAGCTCCATTCATATAGCTTTTGTAGTACAGTTATAAACAAGGGGACTGATGATAGTTCCATAATGACACATAACTCATGTTCTGTGACCCATCAATGGAAATTAAAAGAGCATTGATATTCTTTTCCCTCCTACGTAATTAAATCTCCATTAATACTCCCTTTGATCTCTGAACACTTAATCCGGAAAAGGTGGAAGAATGCCAATATATTTTCCTCCTTGCCACCATTCTGTGTTTTATATCCCATTTCATCAGGCAGAGTAGGAGAGAGGGGAAGTGCTACTTATGTTATTTCTCCCAGGCCAGATGAAATAAACCTGGCAGGAGCAGATGTTAAATTGAAGCCTATGAAAAGTTAACACTATCTTCCGTAATTGAAACCTTAGGGAGGAAGGCTTGAGACAATCGCCGATGGACAAAGATTACCAATACACAAGTTTATTCCCAGGGTCATTTCTTGCATCCTCTCCTAAATGAAAGCAAAGTAACCAACTGAGGTGGGCAGACAGTGATTGGCCCTAAGGAACAGAAGACCTCAAGAGACATTCCAGCTCTAGTTCTGTGGGAAACCCACAGCCAGCCTTTCTCAATGGACCTTTTCTAGGCATTTTAGGTAGAGAGGCCCCTCTTAATCATATCCCCTATACCAGGTGGAGTTTTCGTCCTCATCTTCATGGAATTTCTTGAGTGTATTCTCTTTTTCAGTATTTACCTACATAAGGAACACTCAGAGCATCCATCCGGATCAAAACTGGTGAAAACAACATGGTCACCCTTTACAGTAACTCTTTTTGTCACTGCTTTAGCACTTGGCCCTTCCAGGCTATTATCAAATCTCTCCTGGTGATATATATTGGGTTAGTTTTCTATAATCTGTTTACTTGGCCTTGTAAAGAGTGCTCATTGTATATCAATCATGGTTCAATGTGTTTGTTGTTTGTCTGTTTTAGATGTATAGGCATATATATTTCACTTAAGATATTTTTAAGTTAAAAAAAAAGAAGTTTTTAGAATTTGAGGCTGTGAATTCAAAGGTTAGAATTATAGCTCCTCTTCTTCCTAGTTGTGGAATTAGGGGAAAACCAGTTAATTACTTTATAATCCAGTTTTCATCTCTGTGAAATGAGAATAATTATCCCATCTACCTCCTAGTTTTATTTTGATGATTAATTCGTTAAAAAGTACCTAGAACAGTTTCTGGTTCACAGTAAGATTTAGCAATTATTTTACTTGACTTAACTAATAATGTATGCATAATACAATAATGGTCCAGGATTTTAAGTTTCAGGATCCAGTGAATCACTATTACCTTCAGGATCTCGCATTAAGTGCAAAAGGAAGTCTCTAGTTCCCTTGAAATTGTAGGTGACCAAAATAGTAGAAAGAAGTACAGGGCAAAATCTAGGGTCAGAGTTATTCTCTGCATGCCTCATGTTGGTGGCCAACATTTTTTAGTAAGAAGAGTGATGGTCAACATTGTCCAGAGTGGCAGTCTGCAGAGCTTGTCCTGGGAAAGTACTCCCAAAATTCCTGGTATGTGAATGACAATGAAGCTTAGAAGATTTGAAAATACGGGTATATCTCAAGCCCTAAGAGCAAGCAGGAGGTGGAAGTGGGTCTACAGTGGGAGGTGCAGAAGGAGAAGACCTTGGTGTGACGATGAAAAAAGGAGAGGAGAGCACAAGGAGTGGGTTCTTTATTTGTGGGTTTTGTATTTCCTTCCAGTGTGTTTTGCCCATTTCTAAAATCTCCCAGCTGCCCTCCCTTCTCTTTATCACCTCCTTACTGTTAGCAGCTCTGTCTTCTTTGGCCCTGCAGTTCCTGCACCTCCTCCTTGTTTACTTCTTTGACCTATATCTTTCAATTTCAATTGATATGGGCTCCAGTTTTGTGTTAAGTCTCTCTGAGGTCCATGTTCTCATGCTTCATGTTAATAGAAGAAAAAAGTTTCAAAGAAATGTCCTCAAAGGTGTAAATTAATCCCCACTATCCTACATATATGTATTTTTCCTTTTGGATCATAAATCTTACTAGAACTTTACTATGCAAGATCTATTTTTAATGACGGTGCTATTAATTTAGAAGTACAATAAGGAGTCTTCAGATTTAAATATCACATTTTGTTCTTTTAGTGTCTTGTAGTCTCCTTCTTTCTCTTTCCCCCTTTTTATTACTTACCTCTGGCCCTGGAGAGAAAGGCTTCACAAATCAGTGAGGCATCACCAACCAGGCACCAGAGCTTTCAGACAGAACGGTGGCCTTTCCCTGGATCCTACAGCCTTCCTTATGCTCCACACACCGTTGTGAATCCCTTGTGAATCTTAACTCTCCTGCTGCCACCAGCAGGGCACCGGAAGGAATGGAGACACAGCTCATGTCAGGTTTCACCTTTGCAGATAAAAGCAGTACTAAAATTTCACCTGTGAATACATATGAAAAGCAGGAAGTGGATACAGATTTTCTAACAGTTAACTTTTTAGCTTACTTCCATTTCTCATCAGCCAGTGGAATGGGAGTTTTGGCTTTGGGGGTCAGAATAGGCTCAACATAACACACAAAAATAGGATAAACATTTGAGACAGTAGATACACTAGTTACCATTATTCGATTATTACACATTGTATGCGTGCATCAAAATATCACAAATATATACAATTATTGTGTCAATTTAAATAAGAAAGACTTGCATAGTGCTTTCTTTCCCTGTTTTTGTGAAACAGAGAAAATTCATTTGAGGTAGAAGGACTGAGAACATACATCAGCTTCTTTGATTTGTTAACAGAAAGCAGAGAATTCATTGGCCATCTTAGAAGTTTGAGTAGCAGGAAAAATTATTTTTGTAATTCTCACAAACTTCTGGTTTCTTTGGGGCTCACATGTTACTTAGAATAGTCAATTTTCAGATATCTTAACACCACGTATATCACGTTTTTTTATTTTTATTTTATTTTATTTATTTATTTTGCTGGTTTTGGCCAGGGCTGGGTTTGAACCCACCACCTCTGGCATATGGGGCCAGCGCCCTACTCTTTTGAGCCATAGGCACCGCCCATATGTTTTTTAAAGATAGGAGGAACTCAATTAAGGATATCTTTATCCCCCTCATTAAGAAACATCTATAATCTTAAAACTAGCAATACTTCACTAGTGTAACTGCATTATTTTATAACTAAATATTTACTCAAACTTAAAAAAAATAAATTGGAGAGAGTCTAGGGATGGTGGTTAGGCAAACAAGAATCTTTTAAAATAATCTTTCCACTAGTTGGGTGTTGTGGTGGGCACCTGTAGTCTCAGATACTTGGGAGGCTGAGGCAAGAACATCACTCGAGCCCAAGAGTTTGAGGTTGTTGTGAGGTATGACGCCACGGCACTCTGCCTAGAATGACAGAGTGAGACTCTGTCTCAAAATAATTAATTAATTAAAATAAAATAAAATAATCTTTCCAGGTTCTTTAGCAAATCCTTCTCAATGATGGCCAACCCATTGGCTTTCTTTTCCCATCAACATGTTTTTAAAGTTGCGTCCTGATCTTTTGTATTTTTTTCTACTGCTTGTTGTTTAAAGACAAGTTCAATCTCATCTACTCAGTCACCTTCCCTAATCACCTGGACTAGCTGTAATCTCTCTCTTCTACTACTTCCTTAGAGAGCTTCTAGTTCTTAATACTTTCTTGTAGATAAGTTTGATGCAAAAATTTGCAAACTCTGAAGTGGTTGTAAAATGCAACTCCCTGGACTTGTTGTCCTAAATTTCTTATTTAGTAAATCTGGTATGGGACCTAGGCATATGCATTTTAACAAGAATACTAAATGAATCTAATGTATCTGATATGAATTGGGAATAGACTATGTTTTGTGAAACATCAACATAATTTTGTATATATTTGTTAGCTTTATAGTGCACTTGTTCAATTATATGATATTAAAGGGCAGATATTATATCTTACATTTATTTCATAAAATGTCTTAAATTTAAACAAATCAAAGGCATTAATTTAGGTAGCTCTCCTCAGATATATCAAAATCAATTTTATTATACTAGTACAACATCAAGAATATGCTTCAAAAATTATTCAGAAGAGAAAAAGAAAATATAACAGCTATGTTTATTGTTTTTATAATTGAAAGAGGGAGGACTAAACCAATGGTTATCATTAAATATTAATTCACTTGGGGCAGATTCTCTGCTAATATTTTGATAGTCCCTTTGCGGGTATACCAAAGATTCTTTATTCTCTAACATCCCTTGTGGTAAAAGTGAGTACTGACAACTGAAACCTAAAAATTATAAGAATGCCATTAGGACATCTTATTGAATGAAAACCAATTTTCCTGGTGAGAAACTTTGTTTCCTTTTTTGTTTTATGAATGTTGGTTTAGTACTGATTATGAGTCATAGAAAAGCCCCACAACATTTGCTATATCAAAGCTGTAAAAATTATCCAGCTCATATTATACCTCTAAGCACTTCACCAAAATGTACTAATTTCTTGAAACATAAAAGAAACTTCTCCCCATCTTTATTTTTTTGTCAAGTGAGTATACTGGGTTTGTACTTTAATTCTTCCATTCAGAGTGAATGTGAGTGAAAGCACTTTATTTCCTATCACTGCAGTGCAGTTGAGTGCCTGGCGGGTGAATTCTCTGGTTCCACTGGGTACCCATGGTGGTAAATCATGTCTGGGATGCCCAAGAAGAGAACCCAGATCACAAAGAACCAGAAAACCCTTGGTCTAGAAAGAATTTCTGTAGGTACTCGGTAAAAATATCTGTAAACTCTTTTCCAGTAACAATGGTTCCACAACCTCCCAAAAGCCAACAAAGCAGCCCCTTTATAACCATTCCCAGACCCAGACCTCCCTCCAGGGGTGAGCACACATGCCTTGGTTTCCCTCCTTAACCTCATCACACAAGACGTGATGAGATGGTGGAAGGTTATAAAAATGGATCATCATCCCCTCCACAAATTAACTGACAATAAGAGGCATTTTACAAACAACATGTCTTCCCCAATCTCTGATGCCCTTGTCTCTAGGTGTTGGCTGCCTTGAATTGATTGTGTTTTCAGTTTTATTTTATTTTATTTTATTTTTAAGTGTAATTCTCTTGAGCAAAAGGGGCTCCTCCTTGAGACTTCTGGCTGATGGCTACACCTGTCCTAGTTCTTGGCTCTTTCGTGGCTTAGTTCACACCTTGTGCTTTATCTTGTGTACTTTGGTTCAGACTGGACCTTGTACTGGCTTCCTTGGAGAGTGCCTCATTTTGCTTTTTGTTTCCCCTCTATCTTTGACACTGCACTAGAAAGCGCTAAACCTTCAAGCCACTTCCTAGCAGATTGCCTGAGGCCTTATATTCCTGGTACCACCTGTAGGTTGAAAGTATGATGACGTCTTTGTTTTATATAGAAAGGGTTAGATACCAGTGTTTCTTTCCCCAAATTTGACTATCTGTATAAGTGATATGTTTCTCTCTTTATTCTCACTCCTTTCTTTCATGCCATTCTCTTTTTCTTCCTCCCTCCTTCCCTTTCCTTGTTCCTTTCTTCTTTATCCCCTCTCCCTCTTTTTCTTTCTCTTTTTGTGATATTTGGGACAAATATTATTTGTTTCATTTCGCTTAAGAGACCAGAGTCATGCTCCTAAGCCTGCAATTTTCCAAATACGTGTAATTTCTATTTATTGTCTTAAATACCCTGTCCCTCTCCCCTACTCATAAATGTTTAGCATTTATTCTATTCCTAAGAATATCATCTGGCAGTCTTCCTTTCTTTGTACTTTTCAATGTAAGCTACTATTCATTTCCCAAATTGTTGTAAGTCAATATGAGTCAGCCCATGGTCCCTGCCATGACTACATAGAGATGGACTTGGGACCCAAGAGAGCTAAAAAGTCCAATGGGAGAGTCTGACAAAGCAAAATTTACAGAATTTTTATTTTCTCACAGCAGCAGTCTACTAAATACTTTCCACATTGTTAGTCTTCAGAATTTTTATTCATGAAAAGAAAAATATTCATGTAGGTAGAGTATTTAATTTGCTTAATTACTTAAATGTTGACAACACCTACAGTTTATTTTTAATATTTTATTCACATAGAATATATGTTTATAGATACAATCTTTTCCTTCTCAAAAAATGCATTTTTTTTTTTTTTTTTTTGGCCAGGGCCAGGTTTGAACCCATCACCTCCGGTGTATGGAGCCGGCACCCCACTCCTTGAGCCACAGGCACCAACCCAAAAAATATTTTTTAAATTGCATTCTCAAAAGTAGAATTACTGGGTCAAAACCGGACAACTTTGATGTCTATTGGTTTTCACAAAGTTTGTACCAATTTCACCTGATCTTAGAAGTTGAGAGATGTTCATTCTTTCTATACTTTTGACAGCATTAGGCATTTTTCATTTTTGCTAACTTGTTTGAATTTGCCTCTTTGGTTCATGATAAGTTTGAACCTTTTTCCCATAAGCATTTATTAATAGTTTTTCTCTTCAGACAGTTTTTCATCCTTTTTGGTCATTTATTAATGGGGTCTTATTTTTTTTTAAATAAATATTTGGGAGTTTTTTCATATAACACATTTAATGACCCTTGCTGTATTTGTTGAAGGTATTATTTGCTTTCCCGTTCGGACTATCTTATTTTGATTGAAGAAGTTTGTAACTTTTAATGCCATCAAATTTGTTTATTCTTCCTTCACAATTTCTTTTACTGTTTTTCAGTGTAGACAGCCCTCTCCCAAATCCCCCGAATCTAGTGCATATTAAATTCCTCATCTGGTTTCCCTAACATTTTATTGTCATATTTAATTATTTTACCCATCTGGAATTCCTTTTGACCAATATTCCAACTTACAGGTCTTGATTTATTTTTCTTTCCAAAATGCTAACCAGCCATTCAACTGCCATTTACTGAATAATCCTTTGCTTCCCTGCTGCTTTGATAAAATAAATCTCACATATAATAAAATCTGTTTCAGAGGACTCTCTTCTGCTCCATTTAGCTTTGCTTTGTAGTTCTGAAGACACTTTAACGTACATTGTTTCATTTCATCCTTCCTACCCCACACCAATTGCCTTGTTCACCTCCTGCTGCTGCTTCTGCAGTGCAAGCCTCAAACCATCTGACTGGTCCCATTCTTATCTTATGGATGGAAAACAAAACTGGAAAGCCGGAGCCGCTCATTAACTGGCCCTTCCAGCCATTTAGTATAGGGTAGGGTGGAAAATTTCAGTGTTCATTTGTCTATGCCCTAGGACATCTCAGCCCCTGCACTGGGGAAAATGCTGGTTGCCATTTGTTTTGGCTTCAGGGACATCTGTGAGCCTTCTTTTGGGTTCCTCCAAACTCTGAGCCATTTCAGTCACACACATTCACCTTTCAGGATACTCCAGCGAATCTGCTCCTAAATAGCAGAGGGGGATCAAGCCGTGGGTGCAGAAACAGCCGTCAGTGTCTGTGCTTCGCAGCCTGTGTACATTTGGCACTGACTGAAAACTCTGCTTTCTGTCAGTGCATTTGTGCGGTGACACGTATTCTCCAGTGATTAGATTAATGCTGGCAAAGCCAATATGAAAAACCCACACAGATTACCACTGTCACCCGCAGTAATTACATTTATTCATTTCCATTTAGCCAAGTTTTTACAAGCCGAGCAAGGGGCCAAATAAGCAATAAACACAGAGGCAAGAAATTAAAATGCTGATCTGTTTGCTGTGAAAACAATCAAACTATCATCTTTCTTTAGGCGCCTCATTCATCATCAGAGAGGGCCACACTGGTGAAATGGAGGTTGGGAGCCTAATGTTATTACATGTAAATTCACTAACATGAAATTACTGCCTCTGATGTGATTTTACTAATAAATTAGTTCATTTCTACCTTTTCGCTAGAGACTTTAGGGACCGTGGAGAATTGTACATGTGTCTCCTAATCTTGCCAGCTTTATTTCAGGCTGGCTAGCCGTTAAATTTCTGTTTCTTTTCACTCCCTCCCATCTGATTCTTTAGTTTCCTTGCTATGCCTTATTGGATAAACATACCATACAATTTGTTGTCTTCACATGTAGTTTGAAAATAAGCAGCTTAAGGACAAATTCTCTTTCGCAGGAGATGAGAACAGAATCGGGAAGCATTATGAGCATAATGGTTCTCGCAGCTAGTTGGCAGCTATTATTAATTCATTGCTGGGTGTGGTGGTTTTTCTCATTTCTGTATAAATTTTCAATTTGAAAACAGAATGGAGCCAAACTTTGCCATGTCAAATAGCTATTGAAGCAAGGAAATCAATCTGCCAGCAGCTCCCTCCACTGACTGGCCTCTCTGCTGTGTCTTCAGAGTAGCAAAGAGTGCACAGTGGAAGAGCACTGTCACAGAAGACAGATGTGGAGCCTCAGATTTGCACCCTTCCTGGGACGTACATAGTGCTTATCTTGCTTACTGTTAATGGCCTATGCCTGCACATAAAATATTTCTCTTTTTTAATATTTTTACCTGCTGTGCTTTTACCCTCAACCCAGCATCACAATCCATGTGATTTCCAGGGGTTTCCATGAACACGACTTACACACTACTGATGACGGAGTGCGAATGATGAAAAGAACAGAACTGAAGACAGAGGAGAGACAAGTCTTTGGGGGGAAACTTCTTCCTTTCTTTCTTCCCCCAAATGGAGATTCTGTGAGATGTTGCCCAATTTTAAGCTACTACGGAAATGTAATATGTGCATAACAGTATGTTCATACAGCAAAAAAGTGTTAAAAATTTTCTTTGATGTTGTGATTTAATGCAAATCAAAGGTCTACCAATGATAGGCATTATACCTTACACCCACTTCATACATGATCATTGAGTAAAATTTCCTCATCCCCTCGGTATAATTAGTTAAATTGACACATTAAGGAAATATACCAACATAAACAGGAAATAACTAATTTCTATCCTCATTAATTTGAAGTTAACTTTGCACCATACAAATTATAGAATACTGCATCGAATTTCTTTTTCTTTTCCAGAAAAAAAATAAATAAATGAGAGGAAGTACTCTTATCTGGAATTATTAGGTATTAGAATATTCTGACAGATGGACTTTTCATTAATGAAGGAAAATAGATGGACTATCAATTTGAAAATAACTCTATTTATTAAATAATCTATTGATCAACTGCTATGAACAGAACCTTAAGCTAAACACTGTATCAAAAGACAAAAATAAGTCCAGCTTTTCAGGGTTTATAATCAATTCAGATTCTTTTAGTTCCTGTGGTCACCATTGTGATTCACATCTTATTGTATAAAATAAAATCTCATAGAAACTTGTGCTTTTCTTTCAAAATTCTTAACACACAATTAGTTATTATATTTAATTTATTTACTGAGTACCTTTCCTCTCAATTAGACTATATGCTTCAGGAGAGTGGGACTCTTTCAGTTTTTCTCACCATTTTGTATTCATTGAGTATTGTGAATAAATGGATAAAAAATGGAAATGTATCATACTGTGTAGACAGAGATAGTATAAAACTTGCTTTAAATCAGTGCTCTAAGACAAATCATTTAACAAGTGTGCCAAGAACTATTCAAGGAGCATCTATTATGTGTTAGGTGCTCTGGTAAATGATCAGGCTACAGCAGTGAATAAGATAGGCAAAAATATGTGCCTCACAGAGCTCGCATTTCAAAGAAAGAGTGAGTAAAATAAAAAATATGTTTCAAGTTATAGGCAATAATGCTTGTTAATTGTTTTATACATATAATCCCTTATGTCAGATGTTGATCTTACGTTTAGGAACTGAAAATTTGTTCCAATTCTGTTCATTTCCGCTTCCTTAGTGCAGCACTAAATATAGGAAGTCCTACACATACATATATATTTGCTTTACTTATGATATATTCACAGTTGACCAAAGACTTTTGCAAGTCCCTCTAGCATGGACCACTTCCCAGGCCATTCTCTGTCTAACCCTGTTTTTCCAGGATTTCCTGGAAGGGCTGTGAGAGCCTCTTCCTTTCTCTTCTAGCCAACACCATTTGCTTTTGCAGATTAATCGCCTGAGATGCTCAGGTGCTCTCACAGGGAGTCTCCCTGGGGTCCCAGCTGGCTAGCTGAGTGCCCTCACAATCTGCTGGCATTCTGCACCCATCTCTTCCCCTCACCTGAGCTCACAGTCTCTCCTTTCTCCATTCCTTCCCTTCTCCAAGCTCACTCACAAGTCAAGGTCTTTGTACATCACCATCTCTACAAAGGTGTCTCCAACTGGACCATCAAATAAACCCCCACTGCTGGAGGTTTACCACTTGTCTGACAAACAATCATATTCTGCTTGGGACAATCCCACATTGCGATTTATATCATTAACTCAAAACATTTTTTTCTTACCTTCTTGCAAATTTTGCTTGATCTCTCCAATCAGAATATGATATCCTCAGGGAAAATATTAGTGTGTTATCTGCAGGAACTGCTGTAGTCTTGTGCTTATGATGAGCACCCAGTAAACTTTCATTAAATCAATAAAAAGATGCAGGAATGAAGTCTTGAGGCTGAGGTCCTCCTTTGGAAGATTTCTGAAGGAAACTTCTGAGTGAGTGACATTATCTATATCCAGAATCTCCCAGTCATGATTTATCTTTTCTCTTCTGCTTTACAATCAAAAACAAAAGGAGGAATCATCGTATTTGCTAAGTTTTCTGAAGTACTAAGACGGAATGAATGAATGGACCCAGAAACAAACACCTGAATTTTAAGCCTTCTGTAAATAAATGAAATTTTTAAATAAGTGTTTTGTCTGTATCAAATTCCTAATTATTAAATGTTAATATACCAAAACTATTGATGTAAAGGACTAACATTGCTTTAGAAATAGGACCTTTTTATGGTGGTAAAATATATATAAGATAAAATGTACCATCGGAACCAATTTTAAGGGTATGGTTCAGTGGCATTAAGCACACACATACTGTTGTACAACCATCCTCACTGTCCATCTCCACAACTTTTTCATCATCCCAAGCTGAACCTCTATACCCTTGAAACAATCTCTCTCCATAACCTTCAGAAAGCATTACCCTCAATCATTGAAATAGTGATAACATTTTTGATGAGGACTTATTTTTACTGAGATCGAAATCAAGAACTGAGTAATAAAGAATAACTGTGATTTAGTTGAAAATGGTATACTTCTTCCCAAAGAAATGACTGCATGCTGAAAAAGAAGCGTGATTCTTGTAGATTTAGAAATAACTGACTCAGGAAAAGCAGAAGCTGTTTCCTACAATTAGCAATGCTTCCTTGATCTACTTCCATCAGTTATCAGAAGAATTTAAATCAGGCGTCCTCAAACTGCGGCCTGCAGGCCACGTGAAGCGGTGTGAATTGTATTTTTTCCTGTTTTGTTTTTTATTTCAAAATAAGATATGTGCAGTGTCCATAGGAATTTGTTCATAGTTTTTTTTTAAACTATAGTCTGGCCCTCCAACGGTCTGAGGGACAGTGAATTGACCCCCTGTTTAAAAAGTTTGAGGATGCCTGATTTAAATAGTAGAAATTAGCAGCTGCAGAAATCCTCTGCATCCAGGTTTATAGATTCTGGGAAGGAAAGACTTCCACAGTCTAATACCCCCAACTTTAGTGTATTTGGGGGTGGCATGTTTGGTTTCCTTCAATAGGGTCAGATTAAAGACAGGAGAAAATGGAGGTCTCTGGGCATGTATGTGCTTCTGCGATGGTTCTCAGATTCCCTCTGTTAACAAAGAACATAGCTTAATTCCTCCATCCTTCTGAAATGTCCTTTTAAGTAAGAATTACTTCATTCCCACAATTTTCCTTCTGATCCATGGTTTTCTTGGTTAATCATGGATATCATTAAATGGATTTAGAAACCCCCCAAAATATATAGTAAGGAAAGGTACGATTTAGTGTTGGTTTAATAACATAGTATTATCTTGCTCAACAACTGTAATTTCCATGTTCTTATTGATTGTAATTTATAACATCATTAGCTTTCTAAACTGCCATTAACTAATGATGGACTCTGTGGGCTTAACAGTTCTTTGAAATCAGTTACTGACAAGTTGGCCCCAGAAGCATTTATCAAAAGGATAATGGATCCCTATTGGAGTGACAATAAATTAGGTTATGCTCTTATCGAATTAAACAATGGATGAAGGAAAATTAGCTATCAATAAACATCTATAAAGCCTTCCCGATTATTCCCAGTCAATTATATCAATTAGAGATCAAACAGCGAACCCCTGCAGTACGTTAAATAGGACTAACCAGAGCCCAAAGAGGCCAAATTGTGTTACAAAATGCAACACCAGGGGCAGCTGCAAAAGAGGTAATCATTGTCACCATTGACAAAAGGTCTGCTTTATTAGAACATGGGGTGTTGCCTGGAGGCTTGCTTCTGGCTAAAGGACAAAGACTCCCTAATAAAGGCGGAGAGGGAGGAGAGAAGGGGTAGAGAAAGAACAGGAGAGAGGAACGGGAGAGTCGTGTGAGGTATAGCTCACAGCAGGACAAAAAAGGAAACTGAGGAATTATTGTATATGTGCAGAATTTTCCTTTCCTAGTATGATAAAATTGCAATTCTTGGCTTTATAAGGATGCTTTCACTATTGGGGCTATTATCATCTTTAGTAAGTCTTAAATATATATACATATACGTATGTGTATATATAAATACATGTAATATAGATAGATCTACATAGGCAGGTTGATAGGTATCTATGCTCTATCCCATTTCATGGGAGAAATGTTTTGGCAAGTTTGTGCTGATTTTCATCAAGTTTTTGTTCATTAAAAAATGGAAGATTAAGATAAATAGATCAATACACTCTTTGACTTAAGATCATTGATGAGATGTAAGAAACTCTGAAAAACATGGTTGGTTTTCTTAATTGTCATACTTTAATTTCCATATACTTTGGACACAGACTTGATAAACAACTGTTGTTTAGAGTACACAAAATGCCTCAATTTAACTTAGGCGTGGAGGGAAATCACAAAGGATAAAATAGTGTATTGTTCTCTGAGGCTGGGAATCCGAAGATTTCCTTATGTGCCTTCTTGGACTTGCTGACATATTGTATAAGGGAAGTGTTTCTTTTGCTCTGTGCCTTTGAATTTTCTGGGCATTTATCATGTGTTTCAGACAGATTCCACTTTATTGTCCTCTGTGAGAAATTGCTTACCAAGAGTGATTGCTGATTCTTTGTCTCTGCACATTTTTCACTCTCCTAGGAGCTGAACTTGGTACCATACCTTAACTTACCTGTTCCCATTTATGATCCTTAGAATGGTGTGTTGTGATTTTGGCACCTGATCCACAGAAACTAATAGACTAGTGAGACGGGAAGAGAAAGGGCCAGGGAATGCCCCTGGGGCAGGCAGAGCAGAGTTGAAAGCACCTTCCTGCCACTTCCCAGCTTCACTACCAGTTGGTTCATTTAACTTCTCTGTCTCCTCACCACTCAAATGGAGACTGCAAATCCGGTCTGTCGAAGTTGTTGTGGGGGGTGGGAGGTGACGTCTGCTTCGTGCCTGCCATCAGCACCAGCCTCATTGGTTCACTTAATGCTCAGCTTTCTTTCCCCTCATCTGTGAAGTGATCCTGTGAAGTGAAGATGATCCCTGCTATCTCACAGGACATTTGTGAGGTTCTAAAGTCATAATTAATTTGAAAAAATATTGTGCCTACTATAAAGCACTACACAATTGTTCGCTGCTGTAAAATCATAATTACCACTATTGCTCTCTTCTTTTGTTCCAGAGAGGAGCATGTTGATTCTCTCATGTTGATTTTTAGAAACAAACCATTTTACAGATAACAGAATTCACCACTCTCCTCTATGATTCCCTACTTCGCACCACCCCTTAGTCACTTACACCACTGTTTAGTCCCATGTTGTCATGTATTGCTGGTAAACATACATGCTCTTACCTTGACTTCATTTTGAGTTCTGAGGCATTGGGGGTGCTTCTATCCTCATAAATTGTAGAACTTCTAATTAATTCATAAGTCTGAATGCTCTATTAAATGTCTAATTTGAAATGCCCCAGTACTGACATGGAAGAGACCTTGAATTTCTCCAGCAATACTGATCAAGAGTTCCAATCTTCTTTTCAACACCATAATTTGTGTATACGAGAATCTCAGAATTGCTCCAGAGCATCAGGAAAGCATCTTATCCAGACAGGTGCCCTGAAAATTGTTCCTGAGAGGGCACAAGGGCAGGTTGCCTTTCTTTAACAAAGGACGGTTCCTAAGTGGGTCACTTCTAGAAAGCCAAATATCTTATTTCTTTGCTATTTTTGGAAAGAAAAATTTCAGGGAAAATGCCCTTGGCTGCAGAAAATGGACTTACAAAGGTAGGCAAACACCCATGATTCAGATGCTCCAAAACAAAATGCGCCTGATTTAATTTTGATAGCTCAGGACAATGTGGGCTTATTTTGAAATAACTGAAAAGATGACTCAATATGTAATTGCCCTTTGTAGTGGGAAGGTAGCTTAAGGGCCTGGGTTTGTAGTGGGATTAATAAATCAGGAAACATAAATCCCAATGTTGGTGTTGCAAGAGAGGACTTGGCAAATGCTTAGCTGCTATGGTCTTTCCCTGGAAAAAAGAATAGTGGTTAAGAAGGAGAGTTAGATTCCTGAGCCTTAGTTCCCCCACCTGCAAAAAGGGAGATAACATTTTAATTATAGGATTGTTGTAACAATTGGGACAGCACATAGTGTCAGGAATCCAAAATAGATGTATAGATGTATTGAGATTATTTCAGGCTCCATAATTGTAGCAGGTTTTTGTTATCATTTTTAAGGAGTTACTATTTATCAAGCTTCTAATGTGCATTAAAAACCTTTCTTAAATATTTTTCTTTTGTAAACTCTCTGAGCCTTTGTTTCCTCATCTGTAAAATGGGTATAGTAGAAAGTGGTTTAGGTCTAACTTAGCAAAGATAATGTGTAAACAGTGTGTAAACAGTAGACCTAAGATTTACACCCTTGCTGGTCTGACCAAGATCCCTGCTCTTTCCACTGCTCCGGCTGTCTTCTAGCAAAGTCTATTGTAAATCATAGTTTTTAATTTATTAATTTTTCCTCTTATGTAGTCATTATTTTTAATAAAACTCAGAGCAATCCTTAAAGGTACTTTATAGATCTTAACTCAAATGAAATGTTAAGGGTGCTTGAGAGAAATGGAAGGGGGACTCTGTGTTCTTTGTGTGTTTTAAAAATGGAGAACCACATGTCCCTGTAAATAACAAAGTCACTGTTTCACAATATTTATTCTAAGCACCTTTTCTGGCTATTTATGGTATAGTACAAGGCCTTACTGCTCCTGAGCACCAACTATATACAAGCAATCTCATTATTGGGGGAAATAAATTGTGAAAAGATATAACTCTTCCCTGAAAAAGTAGGTAGTTTAATAGTCATAGAAGTAGCTTGAGATCAACTTTTATTCCATGGTGGTCCAAGAAGAGCACCTCCATTTCTGAATACTCACTCAGATTCAGTCCTCCGATCTTCTTGAACCACTGACAGACGATGCCAAACCTCAACCATCACCATTTTCCTAAAGAAATAGTTTACTTGTCTACATTCCCTGACCTGCCACAGTCCTAGGCACCCAGGTGACACTTGCAGAGTGACACCTTGAACATAGAGAAGAACAAAAGCAAAGATGCCCATGATGGTGCTTCACTGACCTCCTGAGTGAAGCAGTGGTTCTCTTCTGAAAGGCTAAACTTCTGAGAACAAAGGGATTTTCTCTCACTTCTCTTTACTTGGTCTTGCATACTAAAGTGCAGGCCATTTTAGAGGTCAGAGATTCTATTTTGCTTCCTTTAATTAAAAAAAATCTAAACAATACATGTATATGTTAATATATCCTTAGGTACAAACCACATATAGATTATGGTTTCATATCATTCAGATCACTTACAATAAGTTTATGAATCCATGTTTCCAGCAATTTCTATTTCACCTTCTTTCTTAGCTCCTTCCAATAAGACTACTGCTTATTATGTCTAGTCCACTCCATTAGGTATGACTGAATAAAATCCCAGTTCATCCCATTGGCATTCATGTCTTGGAGGGAAAAAGGCATGTTATCTCTTGTTTACAAATAATCCCTTAGGTTTTATTCAAAACTGCCTTTCTTTTGATTTAATTCATCTAAAAAAATTATTTTTAAAGCTCAAGAGATCTCTTACACAACATGGTGACTATAGTTAATAACAACGTCCTGCATACTTGGAAATTAGAGTGGATTTTAAGTATTCTCAAGAAATGGTATGCGAGGCAATGAGCTTGGTTAATAACTTGACTTAACCATTCTACAAATGCATAAATATTTCAAAACCGTATGTTGTATACCATAAATATATATATAAATTTAATCAATTAAAATATAAATAATAAGAAACAAGATGTTTGTATATGGACATGTACTGTATACTGCATCTTTTGTGCTAGAAAAAAATTAAATACCCTAATTATAATTTGGTATAAAAATCCTGTAGAATATGCTATTTGATATATTAATATGTACATGTATTAGATGTTTTAAAATTAAAAGAAGCAAATAAGTGTTTCATAAATTAAGAAAATTATTTGTAGGGAGCAAGGCTCTACACAAGACATTTCAGTTGTGAGTGTCTAGTTTCTCCTTGATGAAGTCTAGATACATTTTCTACACTATTTTTCCTTTTATTTATATAAAATTCCACCTAGCTTCCCTCAGCTACTTATTTACTCTAATTTTTTTCCTCCTTCACTTCTCCATTTCTAACTTCTAAAATGTCATCCTTCATCTTCTTTATGTCATCTTCGATTCTTTTCACTCCCCAAATACCCTTTTCCCAAATGCCATGTAGAAGGGTTTTATATCCTTTTGGGGGAAATGCACCTCTGGCCCCTAAACTCTGGGCCAAGTGTCTTCTGTGCCTGAATATTATCTACAGTGCTTGGCCTGAAAAGACAAGCCAATCTTACCTATTTTTAATACTTGCCAAACTCATCACCTTTCCAATTCATTCTTTCCACTATTCCCAGGTTAATTATTGTATAATACTACATTGTTATGTTACTTCTTACCCCTTCTAGGGTAGAAAAAAACATATATGCCTCTCTAATGCTCACAGAATAAAGGTTAAAATAGGCTATATTCATCATTGGGGGGAAAATAGCCTATCACAAAATCATATAGGCACAGGCTAAATACCATGGACGCAAAGATGATTAAGACACTTCCTACCCTCACGTGTCAGTACTTAGGGAAAATGATCTTTAAAACTTTAACATACAATAGGGGCTATGAGCAAAAGGTTACATTTTCAAAGGAAGAAAAATATTTTTCTGAGGCACAGAAGGAGATGCTTTTAGGAGCAGTAATACTATTTTTGCCCTGGAGGAGATTATTGGACAGTTGGAGAGCCTATTGCTATACAAAGCAATGTTTGACATTTACTTAATTTAGAGGGAGTGGAGATTATTCTGCAGGAGTTTCATGGGGAAGGTGGGATTTCAGTTTAGCTTTGAAAATAAGAGTCAAAGAAAAAGAAGAAGAGTCAGGATTTAGAAGAGCATTGTAGGTGAAAAATGGTAGAAACAGAAGCCTATTTTAAACTGCAAACTTGATTCATAATTACAAAAAACAAACAGACCAGTTTAAAATGGAAGGGTCATGTTCACAGATACTTGGAACCTTGGAATAGGGAGGGACTTAAGAGTAATTGTGTCTGTTCTCTCTCCCTCTCATAGTGACACTAGACAGATACACTGGGACCAGACTGTAGATTACTCCCAGAATGAATTATCTTTCTCCCTCTTAAACACTAGTTTGTTGAACAAAAGCCCAGATACAGTGATCCCAGGTACCACATATCTGGTGTTCATCAGAACATTTTCCTCTCAAACGCAAGCATTTCAAAAGATACACTAAATATTTGTCTTTCAGAAATAATTCAGTAGTCATCTGAAAGGCTTACTGCTATTTTCTAGTGTGGCATAATAAACCAAAACTTGGAATCATCATCACAAACAAGAAGCATTAACTTCAGACCAAAAAAAGCAACAACTCTGAGTTTTTCTGGTAAAATTATAAAAAGGATGAAAAGGACAGGGAATCATGAAATTCTGGAACTACACTTTGGATAGAATTTCCCTGGCTAGTCACAGAATCGCTTGTAATCACTTACGGATTATTTTCACTTACATGCTCTCCCTAAATTCCCTTTTTTACATTTATTTTCAAAAGGGCTATTCCCTGGCAGCATCTTCTCTTTCCTGATTCCCCTCCTCTGCAATTTATTGTTATAATTCATTTAAATAAAGCAATAAACTATGTTTAGGAAGTACAGGTCCTTTACAATGTAAGTTCTAGACACTCTCTTCGAAAACATATGGTATGAGACCAAACAAGATCCAAAAGTTTCACAGACATGTACATTGCACATGGATGATCTTGGTAAATGTGCATGAAAATCTTATCTGTTTGAGTGGCAAGGGATTAGTCCACCTGTATTAGTCCATGTGGAGTTGCAAACCCACTTCCTCCACAGTTCTGGGCCCCAACTGCAGCGCCAGTTAAACGGCCACATAAATCCACAGTACCAAAGGCACACATGTGGAAAATGCCTTTCAGCTCTCGTTATTATCAGAAACAGTGCGCTTCCACCAAGCCCAGGGCAAGGGTAAATGTGCTTGTCATTCCTTTCATTTTTTAACTTTTATTTTTTACAGAATCAGAACAGTTGGTTTGCAAGGGAGTTGGCAGGAAAACTAAGACACGTCTCCTCTCCTACAACCGGCCTAGGCGCTCCATAACCACACAGAGGGCAATCAACATGTCATTAGGCAAGAGTGGTGGTTTTGATGTTAGAAATACCAGCTGCATATTTCTAGCATGAGGGGCTTGCTGTCTGCCCAGTAAAACACAGATCTGGCCCAAGAAAGAAACACTCTGTTGTCCCTGACAGAGGTCCAAGTATGATACTCAAGGCATGTCAGATGGGTGTTACAACAGCATCATCATAGCAGGGCAGGGTACAGGGCTGGCTCTAGACACTTTCCTTCCTTGAAGACGGGTGGACTTTAACAAAAATAAAGATAAGTTTTACTGTCACAAATGACTGTGTTGACCCAGTGTCCCTTTGGAACATGTTCACTGTATGACCTTTTTCCCTCCCTATAAATGATACTGGAAGACCTCCATATGTTTATCATCTGTATTCACAATCATATTAGGTGTTTGATCTGTGTTTCTCTTCTTCATAAGATTTTAAACTAGACTGTTCTCTGCTTATATTTTACATTACTTGTATATTTTTGCATTTCCCGTTTTAAAGACATCTTTTAATTAGAATTATACAATACTTTATATGTGGAATCTTTTGTATCTATAGACAAAAATCTGTAGGGAAGGTAAGTTTTCTTTTCTTAAAATTATCATAGAAAATCACTCATTCATTCAACAAATTTTTATTGAGCATTTAGAATATGCCCAGCTGTCTTCTACAAGTTGGAGCATCCCAAACAAAAAGCCATGCTTTTATTGAACTTACTTTCTAGGAGAAGAGATAGAAAAAGAAATAAGAAGTCAGGCATGTAGCATCTGAGATTAGGAGGCAGATATCACTGCAGCCTCTTGATGTCTGTTTCCCTCTTATTCTGGGCACATGAAGGGAGTATATATATTTAGTTCCTTGAAGGTATTTAAGAATTGTCATTTTTAGGCATACACAGAAGGGACCTGTGCCACTCCCAGGCCAATGCGTTTAATTACTGAGGCAAGACCCTCCAAGTCCATTCTTTCCCTTTCAGGGGGGCAATTGGCCAGATGGAGCCTGAGTCCTGAGTGAGTGCAAAGAATAAGGATCCCCTAATATTCAGGAAACATGTGACTGAGCAAAAATATATTTTTGTTATTTTTATCCATTGAGATTTGGTGATCTGCCACCAAGGCATAATTTAGCCTAGCCTGAATAATACGGATGCCAGTAAACACTGAGGAGCAAACAAGGTAAAGCAGGGAAGCAGCCAGGAAGGGTCTGGGTGAGGGGCCCATGTGTGACGGAGAGAACAGAGGAGGCTTCACATTAGGACAAAGACTTGAAAAAAGGGAGGAGGAGAGTCATCCAGATACTGGGAGGAAGAACAGGCTAGGCTGAAGGAAAGGAAGCTTACAGAGGATATAGGAAAATGAGCAAGGAAGAAATAGTAAGAAGAGCAGCCCGAAGTAACCAGGCCAGATGGACAGGGCCTGGCAGGATGTCGGGAGGATTTAGACCTTTGCTCTGAGATGGTGAGTGATCAGAGGATTTTGAGCAGAAAAATGATGATCTCTGATTTCCACTTTATCAGGATCACAGTAGGTGCTGTATTAAAGAATATCTAAGAGACAAAACCAGGGAGACCAGTTCAGGAACCGTAGTAATAATTCATGTCAGAGGTGGGAGAGAACATGAGGAAAATAGAGACTCCAAAATTCTGGACAAAACTTGAAAGTAAAACTGAAAACTTTACTGAGGGCTCAAACTTGAGTAGAAGGGAGTAACAGAAGTCTTCAGCCCTTTTGAGTTGAGGGAACAGAAAGCTAGAACTGTCTTTAACTCAGTTGAGAAAAACTGTGGGAGGAGAGAGTGGTGCAGAGACATTCAGGAGCTTGGCTTCGCACGTGCTAATTCCTAGTTGTCTCTATTAGAAAACAAGGTGGCATGTTAAGTAGGGAGTTGGATAAATGGGTCTGGAGTTGAGGGGAATGGTCAGGGCTGGAGATGGAAATTGCCAACTTGTTAGTGTTTAGATACTATTTAAAGTCACAAGACTAAATGAGATTACCAAGATAGAGGAGATGGAAGAGAGAAGAGATCCAAGGACTCAGTCTTGGGTTGCTCCAATTTAGGAGAAGGGAATGAAGCAGCCAGAGAGAAAGGAGGAGAACCAGACAAAAGAGGAAACTGGAGCCCAGAGGTGTTGAGCTTCTTGGCAAGGGAGCATCAAACCTTGCCTCTGGCCCTGGGCTCCCTGCTCACAGCTCAGCTCCCACTGCGGTGAAATTGTACTGGGACTCAGCATGACTGCTTATTATTGTTTGCGGAATCTCTCGTAACAATAGTCCAAATTCAGGAACGTGTGGCTGTTGCTACAGAAAATAAATTGACTAGCAAATGGAAAAGAAAACACAGGAGAAATGAGAGATGGAGAAAAGCAAAGCAACAGTTGGTACAAGCGTTTTCTTGACAGCCTCGCACCATTACAGAGAATGCACTTTGAGGCTGTGCTTGCCCAGAGGGACAAGCAGTAGAGGGCTCTTATCTAGGATAGTTTTACCCTGTGACAGATATCCTCTAATGTTATATTGGGAAAACTAGTGACAGGAGTGATGCATACCTGCAGTTCCAAAACAGGGATATAATGAAAAGTGTCCTAAAACTTCTCTAAAATAGAAATCTTCTACTGTCTACTTAAAATGTAAAAAAGAGGAAAGAAAATCATTCTAACCCTTACAACAACACCCCCGTGCCCCTCTCAAAGAACAACTCACCAGGCAATCTTCAAATTTGCAAATTTCTAAAACTGACTTGAGAACCTGAAATCTAAGAAAGGCAAGTTATATTGAAGGAGATGCTACTGGATGCCACAGAAGCTAGTAAGAGGATTTGCTTAAAAATTTTAATGACCTTCTAAAGGCCTAGGTTAGTCTATCATGAAAACATAGGACCCCAGAAGCCCAGGTCACAAGGTGAATATTCACCTACTAGCAGGCTTCCTCCATGAACCTCATAATTACTTAGCAGGAAAGACTGGAAGCAGCAAGAAAGTCCCAAGAAAGCCTCCCTTGGGGTGTAAGCCTGGGGGAGGCAAAGTCAGAAAGCATGGTCCAGAGCCTTCCCTCCTATCATTTCTACCCAACACAAGCCCACAGAAGAAAAAGGTCAACCACCTATTGCCCCAGGCACAGGAGAAGATCCATTAGCCCTGAGAGAGGGAAGAGGAAAATATGCCCTCTCCATGGGAGAAAAGAGAGAACACCTCCTAGAGCCAGCCCTTTAGAGACCTTCCCTTGGGGTGACGTGGGATCACGAGTAGACCCCACTCCTCAGCCCCAGTGCAGGCTGCCTGCTTAGGACCCAGTCTGAGTCAGAGTAACTGGGCCAGCCTCTGCACTCCCTCACAGCAGACTAATAAGCACTGGATGGTGAGGAACAGCTGCCTGCTGACCAATAATTACAAACAAGAGCTGGATGCACCTCATTCACCCTGCTATAAAATGAAACACAAAAGCTCTAAGGGGGGGGGAGGGGAACATTACAGACAGAAGAACAAAGATATGCGAAATGGTAATAGAAACTTTGCAAACGGATTTACGTTTACAGACTTAAAATGGGGGAGATTCTCACAGATTATCTGGATGGGCCCAATCTAATCATCTGACTCCTTAAAAGCAGAGATGTTTCTCAGGCTGGAGGCAGGAGATCTGAGGCAGAGGAAGGTCCTCTGTTGAACAACCACATGAAACTTAATCTGCAAAGAACTTGAATGAGCCTGTAAGTGGATTCTCCCCACGTTTCCCCCCAGCCTCCAGGTAAGAGCTCACACCAGCTAAATTTTTTATTTTAGCTCTGTAACACTTGGAGCAGACTTTTGACCTACAGACCTGTAAGATATTTGTATTGTTTTAAACTGCTAAGTTTGAGGTAATTTGTCATGGCACAGTAAAAAACTAATACAGTGTCTTGAAGACAGGCCACTTAAAGGCGTGCTTTGTAAATAGCAAGGATCTGTGAAGGCAGAGCAGGGACCAACTAGGTGAGTAAGAGTATGATTTCAGGCCCTGCAAGGCTACCCCCAATCAAACAGACCCCACCCCAGCTGTTCACCACTACACTTGAATTTCCACTTTTGAAGTGCAGTCCATCTTAAAGACAGATGTTACCTGTGTTAGTAACAAACAGAAGATGAACAAGGCATGCTTTCTTCCAAGGCTCGGGTGTAATTTAGACATATTCTAGGAAGTGACACTTCACTGTGGGAGGAGTGATGTTGACAGCAGTAAATACTACTAAAGGGATTGTGAGGAGAAGAGAAATTTTAGCATGAGGGGGATGATTGGAAACAAGTTGATAGATACAATGGTGAGCATAAAATGGACCAAGAAGGAGAAAACTTACTCTAATTTACAGTTCAGGGCATACCAAATCAGGAGCCCAGATCCAGACATTATTACCACTATTATTACTTATGAGGCAAAAAGGTCAAACTCTTGTGTTGCAAAATTCCAAGTGTTAACCAAAAATAGGACTTTCTGTTAAAGACATTCCTATAGAAGTAAGCCTTAAAATTGCGGCTGGTAAATCCATTCTAACTCCAAAACCACTAATTGAAGGAGCCTCATCTGTAATTGCAACCTCTTATCCTTGCTTGTTAAACTGCCCCCACTGTGGCCATTCTTATACATCACTGGAAACAGCCTTTATGGATCTTTCTACTTCACAAACTAGGAGCCTCTTTCACGGCACATCATTACATGCTATGGTTTGTCACTGCAACAATGTTCTTGCCAAATCCCAAACCACCAAGCTCATTTTTTCAGCCATCACATCTTCTGGTGATGTCTTAGCTCCAGATGAATTCAACAATCTGTTCTCACTGCTTGCACAAGAAAAACTCTACTAGAGAATCACATAGCTGGGTAGATGGCATCTCTATAAATTCATAAGCACTAATCTCAAGGGGGCCCTTATTACTTTGGCAGGTTATTCTCCCCTTCTCCCCTTCCCCTGACCTCTGTCTCCTCTCTCAGACTTTAGGGAAATTGAAGCCACTGGACAGAAACTCCCTCAGATCCCCACTTCTAAACCTGTAAACCCGCCTACATCAGCACCCGTCCATTTCCTCTGTTTTTCGCATAATAGGAATTGTCTTTACTCTTATCACCATTTTTTTATTTCCCTCTCTCCTCAGGCCACCCTGAATTAGCTTCTGTGTCAATTACACGAATTCGGCACACTCTGTAACGTCAGCAGTGATTCCATCAGATTCAGGGGTCCTCAAACTTTTTAAACAGGGGGCCAGTTCACTGTCCCTCAGACTATTGGAGGGCCAGACTATAGTTTAAAAAAAAAAAAAAACAAAAAACTATGAACAAATTCCTACGCACACTACACATATCTTATTTTGAAGTAAAAAAAAAACAAAATGGGAACAAATACAATCACATCGCTGCATGAGGCCTGCGGGCCGTAGTTTGAGGACCCCTGCCAGTAGACGCTTCAACTTACTTGAACTTTAGCTTCCCAAACGGATGGCCACACCCTCCTTCAATCCTTCTTGTAGGTTTCTGGAGGCCCTTTTGTCTTTGTCAGTGCAAATTCTTCTGCCTGATCATTAAATCATGACCACTGAATTCATTTCCATGACTTAAACTATCACTTACACTCTGAGGACTCCTAAATTTATAACTCTATTGTAGACCTTATCCCTCAGTTTTAGGCTTATTGTAAATAAAACAACCTACTCAAGACTGTTCATTAAGAAGTCTCAAAGTCACCTTAGCCACAGTGTAATACAGAATTCCTATTCTTTAACCCTACATCTTACTCTTTTCCAGTATGCCTCTTCTCAGGGAATGACCATCATTGTACTATGATGTCAATAACTAACTACTGATAACACTTACTCTGTTCAGGTATTGTTTAAATATAATTTAATCTCCATTGCAACTCTATGATATCGCTACTAGTGTCACCTTCATTTCAAAGATGAGAAATAGAGGCATAGTGTAGTTAACTGGTCAGCCCAAGATCACACCATTAGTGACAAACCTGGGATTTAAGCAAAGGCAAGGCTGGGGTACACATTTTCAATCACTATTTTTTTTAATGCTCACTATATGTGTAGGTTAGAAACCTAGGAGTTAATTTTGTGTTTTCTTCTTTTCTTCCCAATACCTAATTATCAAATCTGTATATTTTCACACCACTAAATTAGCACTAGTAATCATTATTAGCCAAACCACTACAACCTCTTACTTCAGCTACTACAATTGACTCCACACCAGTTTCAGAGGCATCTTTAAAAAATATAATTCTGATCACATCACTTGTGCTTAGAACATTTCAACAGTCTCCATTGCTCACAGGATGATAACCTAGAATTTCAGTGTAGTTGACCCCATGATAAAATATCTAGCCCCTGCCTCTCTCTGGCTTCATCTCTCAGTCCTCTGCACTTGGTTGCTGTGCTCCAGTTACACTGGCCAACTTTGACTTCCTGCCACTCACCTACTCCATCCACAGCAGGATGTCTGCTCTGAGCTGGTCCTTCTCTCAGGGAGGAGCTGAGCTTCCACTCCCAAGAAACCATTCACTAACCAGCCCCCATATTCTTCACCTGGATAATGCTGTTCATCCTTCAGACTTGAGTCAAAAGTCCCTTTCCTACCTAAAAATAGACCTGCCATTCGATCCTATAATTCCTTTACTAGGTTTATACCCAGAAGACCAAAAGTCACAATATAAAATTTCTTGTACCACAATATGTTAAGAAATAAATGATAAAATTATTATTATTATTTTTTTTTTTTTTGGCAGTTTTTGACCGGGGCCAGGTTTCAACCCGCCACGTCCAGTATATGGGGCTGCCACCCTACTCACTGAGCCACAGGCACCACCCAATAAAATTATTTTATAATACAAAAACAAATGTCTAAATAAAAACAAATAAAAATTGGAATTAAAAAATTAAAACTAAAAATTTTTTTTTCTGGAAGTTTGGGCCAAAAATGTGGGTGTGCACTAAAACACAGGAGTACACTAAACATAGTAAAATACGATAACTGTTTCTAAAGTTTAGATTCTTTCAAGAATTATTTTGGGGGACCATATTAATTTTATTATGTCTCTCACTAAGGAAATATAATGTTCAACATTTGACTTGTTTCACAACTTAAGTCTGTTTTGGAAAATCTTGTTCATCTACAAAAAATTTGGTGTGATTATTTTTTTCACTTTTGCATGGCACAACTAATTTCCTGAAGAATGATTTATACAATACATGTATAGTGATTTCAAATTTCATCACTTGGGATAATGGAAACATTGAAAACAGTTTTATTTCTCAGGTGGGAGGAGGGTAAGGCAGATATTCCTAGAGTTTCTTTAATTACTCTGTTCTTGGTTTGGTGGTATAGAGATTAAAGGTGAAAATTAAGAGAGTTAAGTTATATAGGAAACATGACAACAGGATGTTAAATTGTGCTGTGTTTAATCTCAGAGGAATACAGAAAGAACAACATTATCTGGCTAAAGGAACCAAAATATATTTGAACCTGGAATCTTGGATTATAACAAATTTGGTTCTGTAGTGCTTCTCTGAACTGGCATGTTGCAGGTCTCTTAGGGAATCTGTCTATCCTCTAGCTAATCTGAAGAGAGAAGGACCAAAGCATAAACATAGCCATGAAGAGAAACTAGTGGCCTCCACCCATCAAAAATAAGCCTAATGAGTGGTGGCTCATGCCTGTAATCCAAGCACTCTGGGAGCCTGAAGCAGGTGGATTGCTTGAGCTCAGGAGTTTAGGATCAGCCTGAACAAAGCAAGACCCCGTCTCTACTAGGAATAGAAAAACTCGGCGCCTATAGCTTAAGGGACTAAGGTGCCAGCCATATACACCAGAGCTTGGAGGGTTCAAATCCAGCCTGGACCTGCCAAACAACAATAACAATTACAACCAAAAAAAAAAAGAAAAACTAGGGCAGCACCTCTGGCTCAGTGGGTAGGGTGCAAGCCCCATATACCAAGGGTGGCGGGTTCAAATCTGACCCCGGCCAAACTGCAACAAAAAAATAGCCAGGCGAATAGCCAGGTGTTGTGGCAGGTGCCTGTAGTCCCAGCTACTTGGGAGGCTGAGGCAAGAGGATCGCCTAAGCCCAAGAGTTGGAGGTTGCTGTGAGCTGTGATGCCATAGCACTCTACCGAGAGCAACAAAGTGAAACTCTGTCTCTAAAAAAAAAAAAAAGAAAGAAAAGAATAGAAAAACTAGCTGGTTGTGATGGTACATGCCCATATTCCCAGCTACTCAAGAGGCTGAGGAAAGATAATCTCTTAAGCCCAAGGGTCTGAGTTTGCTATGAACTATGATGATGCCACAGCACTCTACCTAGGGGAACAGAGTGAGACTCTGTCTCAAAATAAACAAAACATAAAACAAAGCCCAATTTAGGCCATCACAAAAATACAATTTCTATATTTATGGTTTTTGGTTATTTTTGGTTATTAAAATATTGAGATAAAATGATGTCTGCAGTTGATTCAGTGAAGGAGGGATGGAGAGGGGAGGATAGTAATTGGGGATATAAATGATATTGGCCATTAGCTGGTAGTTATTGAAGCTGGATGCTTACATGGGGATTTCTTAAAGTTTTTTTCTCTATTTTAAATATTGGAAAATCGTCATAATAAAGAATAAAACAATAGGTGGTGCCTGTGGCTCAAAGGAGTAGGGCACCAGCCCCATATGCCAGAGATGGCAGGTTCAAATCCAGCCTCAGCCAAAAACTGCAAATAAAGAATAAAACATTTTGTGCAGCACACTTTACCCCACTAGTAACTTGGAAGTTTCAATATTGAATACTCAGATTTATAGTTATACTGAAGGAACAAATGAACAAATAAGAAATGATTATAAATTGCATACAGACTAATTTTGCTATTTTTTTTCTTTAAAGAAGAATTTTAATAGCCTGACTGCAATATCAATTGTATGTTAGGATTAAGTTCCTTTGAGAAAACAGATCACTTCTAGTTGGGTGATTAGCTAAAGGATTGAGTAGTCCTCATAGCTATGAGATATAACAGCAGAAAGATACAAAGCAAAATCAGCTGAGGGAGAGGCACATGGGACATAGACCAGAGAAAATCAGACTCAGACTTCCAAGACTCTTTGTGAACTCATGCAAGATGCATTCATTCCCCTAACAATGACTGTCGACCACAGATGTGAAGCGCTGTCCACCTGGGAGGCTCCCTAGAGCCCCAATGTCCAGGGATTTTATTAGGAGCTGTTCACATAGACACCCCCTGCCCAGCATATGCTAAAGTTCCAGACCTTGAGAAGGAAAGCAGATGCCCAGCTTAAACTATGTGCTTTGGACAAACTGGTTAGACACAATGAGCCATTCATATCAGGGAATGATGGAAACCCTTCTACACTCAAGGTTTCCAGATGCCAGCCAAGGAGCAGTCTTGCTGGGAGACCTTTCTAAACCTTGCAGTTTTAGGCCTGCTGTGTGAACTCCTTTCCTCACAAGAGCTGTAAAAACCGTTTGTCTTTTGGTTTATTGAACTGTGTGTGGTTTGATGATTTTTATTATAAATGTTATAGAATGTAGTTTCATTTCCTGTCCTCTAAAATACGAAATTCTTTTTTTCTTAGCTACTGAAACATAAAGACAGGATCATAACCTTCAGAGAGTTAATTGCTAATGAAAAAGCATTTCAAGATCATGTTATAGAGGTAAGCTTAACAGTTACTGCATACTTTAACATAAAAAATACAACGCCAAATATTTATATTTTGGAGGGTAAGTTTGTTGAAGTCCTTGTAGCTGTAAGTTCGATAGTATTATAATTTCAGCCACTGATAATCTCTTTAATTTTTAAACCAGTAAAGTACTTATTGCTAAGTGTTCCAGAAAGTGTGAAAGTATTGAGAGTGAGCACAAATATGTTTAATCTCAGGTCACAGATGTTGATCCAGATGACGCCAAGAATGTCAAAGATGTGCCTGTCTTACTGGGAGTCAAACTGGATAAGTATCACAGTCTAAATGAGGAGCTTGATTTCTTGGTGAGAAAGACTTTTCATTGCCTTGCTGTCATTTTCACACACAATATCATTTTATTAACAAGTTTAAGAAATCATCAATCTTCAAAATATTTGCTTATTAAAATAGTCATAAATTGGCATTGATACGTGAGTAACTAAAACCTACAAAAGTACAAAATAGAAGTTTGCCTTTTGGGGTTTTGAAATATTAAATATCGTCTCACCTAGTTTCTGTTTAGACTAATCAGATTTATTTCTTTCAAAATGCAGAAATCAAAAAATATGTACTATTCTTCACAGTGGATGAAGCACATTTACATTGTTGAATATGCTACCATAATAGCTTTATACAACAATCATGATTAAGGGGTGGTTTGGAAAATAACACTCACAGTTTACTTTAGATGGCATGTAAAAATAAAGTCAGATAAAATAGGAAAAAATATGTTACAAGGAAATGAAAATATGGTCTTGATATCTAGATATCTAGTAATTTAACAATTCACTAGAATGAAATGGATTAATTAACATAATTTTTTGATAGCAGTTAGAGAGGTCTATCATTATATTCTAAACCATTAAAAAGCAGCATTCTTGGCTCGGCACCTGTAGTACAGTGGTTATGGCACCAGCCACGTACTCCGAGGGTGGTGGGTTTGAACCTGCCCAGGCCAGCTAAACAACTACAATAAACAAATACCTGAGCATTGTGGTGGGCACCTGTAGTCCCAGCTACTTGGGAGGCTGAGGCAAGAGAACCACTTAAGCCCAAAAGTTTGAGGTTGCTGTGAGCTGTGATGTCACAGCACTCTACTAAGGGCAACATAGTGAGATTCTCAAAAAAAAAAAAAAAAAAAAAAAAAGCAGCATTCGCTAATAAATCATTGCATGCCCATTCACCTTTAAGAGAGAAGAAAATCCAGTGATATGAGGGTCCAAAGGTTTTTTGTTTTTGTTTTCTAATTTATTATTTTTTTCATTCAATAAGTAATTATTGACTTCCCAAAAAAGCTGAACAATGCTGTCACTATGGAGGTAGACAGCTAAGTGAAACATAAGCCCTGCTACTAAGGAATCTAGCAAAGAAGATAAAATACATTAATAACCATTAACAAGGAAAGATGTTTTCAGAAAAGAGATACAGTGACTGCATCTAACAGAGTAGACATTTGCCAAAGGATTGGAGATCAGAGAAGGAAGAGACACCTTCTACGTGGGAGGATCACAGAAGGCTTTGTGAAGGAGACGGCAGCTGGGCCTTGAAGCCCAGCCCAATTTGGACATAGGGACATGAGAGGAGAGCACGCAAGACATTCTGTCACTGATTAGTAGCAACTGTGCTTTAGGTCTTGGTGATACGGAGGTTATGAAAGTGAACCTTAGTCTTCCTAGCAATGGGAACTGGAATGGGCATACAGTTACATATCATAGAGTGTCAAACACACCATCTCACTTTTATTTATTTATTTATTTTTATTTTTTGAGACAGAGCCTCAAGCTGTCACCCTGGGTAGAGTGCTGTGGTGTCACAGCTCACAGCAACCTCAAACTCTTGGGCTTAAGCAATTTTCTTGCCTCCACTTCCCAAGGAGCTGGGACTACCGGAGCCTGCCACAACGCCCGGCTATTTTTTGGTTGCAACCATCGTTGTTGTTTGGCGGGCCCAGGCTGGATTCAAACCTGGTAGCTCAGGGTATGTGGCTGGTGCCTTAGCTGCTTGAGCCACAGGCGCCGAGCCACCATCTCTTTTTTAAAACATACTGCAGGCTTTCCTGCACAAAACTAATCTCAGAGATTTTAAGTAATTGATGAGGGACAGTTCTTCATTGAGAAATGTAAGCTATTAAAAGCAGGAGAAAAAAATATATTTGGAAAATTATGTTTTGTGTCCATAAATAAAATAAGGATAGAGTGTGTTCCAGAAGGCTCACTCCTCATTCTCTAAGGAACTCTGGGCCAGCAAGATTTGCTCTGCTGGAGTTCAACTTGACAGCTCACACCTGTCTCAGGGAGTTGTCATGTGCTTCTCTTGTGGCCTGTCTGGCCTCTGCCGTTGGTTCTTTTTCACAATTCTGATCCTGCTATCCACTCCATCTACCTCCTGACTTCCTCCGCCCTGAGATAGGGTCCTTGACTCCAGCTTTACATTCTGACTGGCTGAGTCAGTGTTTTAACTGTCAAGTGCAAAATGTCTCCTGGACCTAGATAAGGTCCACTAAAGTCAGAAATTTGATCACGGAGAACAAGACAAGAGTCTAGTTAATAGAACTGACATCCAGGGTTTAAGTTGGGCTTAGAGTAAGTTCCTTTTAGAGCCCATCTTCAGTAAAATAGGAATCTTTTTATCAAAATAAGATACCCTTTAACCAGTATTATAGAATAGTTAAATTTTAAAACCAAATGCTATCTTAAAATAACTGTTTCAGTTATGGCAATTCATGTTTTACATAAAACATTTACCTTATTGTTTTGGTAGGCTTTAAAATTAGCAGTTTGTTAAATTATAAAGAAAATACTCAGGGTGGTGCCTGTGGCTCAGTGGGTAAGGCACTGGCCCCATATACCGAGGGTGGTGGGTTCAAACCCAACCCCGGCCAAACTGCAACAAAAAAAAATAGCTGGGTGTTGTGGTGGATGCCTGTAGTCCCAGCTACTCAGGAGGCTGAGACAAGAGAATCGCCTAAGCCCAAGGATTTGGAGGTTGCTGTGAGCTGTGACGCCATGCACTCTACCAAGGGTTAATAAGTGAGACTCTGTCTCAAAAAAAAAAAAAAAAAAAAAAAACTCAGAAAGTAGCAAATTCTTTTCATTTTTATATTTATCTTCCATAATCACAAGAATAAGAAAAGAACAGGTGTTAGGCAAAGTAAGAAATTAGTGCTCCAGGAAAACATTTCTAAGTGAACCAAAGGAAAACGATCAAAACCTGGTATCTCATAGTCCACCTGAACTATACCTAGTAGTTCCTTGATTTGGTACAGAGTTACCTTGATTATACTTTATAGTTCGAGGGCCTCGTTGGTGCCGACTGACCTCTTGAGAAAAAGTCTAGCATCACTAGAACTTGAGTCACACCGGTGGAAGGACTGGCCAGGCGGAATCTTAGTTTCTCAGTTTCCATAGGAAAATGTCAACCTTACCATATGTTTTCTTATTCTTTAAAGTGCCCTGGGCATTTTACCTTAGTCCTTCCAATACTCTGACCTTATTCCTTACCTTCCTGCTTCTGATTTTGCTAATTTCTATTCTGAAGTAAGTACAAGAAACAATGTGTGACAGACCCTTGTCAGAGGATATCACCTCAATGTATTTGCTGACCAACTCTTAGCAGAGACTTGTTGAAGCATTCTTTTCCTCTCTCCCTCCCTCCCTCTCCTTCTTTTCTCCCTCCCTCCCTACCTCCCCTTCCTTCCTTCCTTCCTTCCTTCCTTCCTTCCCTCCCTCCCTCTCTCCCTCCCTCCCTCCCTCTCCTTCCTTTCTCCCTCCCTCCCTCCCTCCCTTCCCTCCCTCCCTCCCTCCCTTTCCTTCCTTCCTTCCTTTCTTCCCTTCCTCCCTCTCCTTCCTTTCCTTCCTTCCCTCCCTCCCTCCCTTCCTGCCTGCCTGCCTCCCTCGCTCTCCCTCCCGTTCCTGCCTTCCTTCCTTCCTTTTTTTTTTTTTTTTGATAGAGTCTCACT
>CAUYPK010062458.1:0-16437 GCA_963574355.1 Loris lydekkerianus | reverse complement strand
GGGGGGTGGGGCCTTGGTGTGTGCCACACCTTCTGGGGGCAAGACATGATTGCAAGAGGGACTTTAACTAACAAATGCAATCAGTGTAACCTGGCTTATTGTACCCTCAATGAATCCCCAACAATAAAAAAAAAAAAAAAGTACACACTAAGTAAAACAAATAGACAGCCCTCAGAATGGGAGAAGATTTTTGCAAGTTATACTTCCAACAAAGGTCTAATAACCAGAATCCACAGAGAACTCAAACTTATTACTAAGCAAAAAACAAGCTCTTGCCCACAATGAAATGATCCATGAACATGAACAGAAGCTTCTCTGAAGAAGACAGGTTCATGGCCTATAGACACAGGAAAAAGTGCTCATCATCTTTAATCATCAGAGAAATGCAAACCAAAACTACTCTGAGATACCGTCTAACTCCAGTAAGAGTAGCCCACATCACAAAATCCCCAAACAAAAGCTGTTGGTGTGGATGTGGAGAAAAGGGAACATTTCTGCACTGCTGGTGGGACTGCAAGCTAGTACGTTCCTTTTGGAAGGTAGTTTGGAGAACACTCAGGGATTTAAATGTAGCCCTGCCGTTTGACCCTGCAATTCCTCTTCTAGGTGTATATCCAAAGGACCAAAAATTATTTGCCTATAAAGATATTTGCACAAGATTCTTCATTGCAGCTCAATTCATAACTGCCAAGTCATGGAAGAAGCCCAAGTGCCCATTGACCCATGAATGGATTAATAAATTGTGGTATATGTACACCATGGAATACTATGCAGCAGTAAAAAAAAGAAGACGTTACCTCTTTTATGTTTACATGGATGGAGCTGGAAAATATTCTTCTTAGTAAAGTATCTCAGGAATGGAAAAAAAAAAAAGAAAAGGAGTGGGAGTGCTGGGAAGGTAATAATTGTAAATAATACAGTTGTGAATACTGTACTTTTTTCTTTGAAAAAAAAATGTATAGTGGCAAAATACACATAACATAAATTGTGCCATTTTAACTATTTTTGCATGAAAAGTTCCGTGGCATTAAGTACATTCATATTGTGCAACCATCGCCACCATCCATTGCCAGAACTTGCTTGTTTTCCCAAATCGACCTCTATTCTACTTCCTGTCTCTATGAATTCTGCTATTCCAGGTATCTCAGATAAGTGGAATTGTGGCTGTTTTTGTAATCTAGCCCCTACGTTTTTTGTTGTTTGTTAAGATACAGGATTTCACTATGTTGCCTAGGCTGGACTTGAACTCCTGGGCTCAAGGGATCCTCTTGCCTTAGCCTCCCGAGTAGCTGAGACTACAGTGGTGTGCCACCATACCCAGTTCTATCACCTCCTTTTAAGAACAGGTAGGTTTATGAGGCCCAAATTATTATTATTATTTATTTATTTTTTATTGAGACAGAGTCTTACTTTGTCACCCTCAGTAGAGTGCCATGGTGTCATAGCTCATACCAACCTCAAACTCTTTGGCTCAAGCGATTCTCTTGCCTCAGCTTCCCTAGTAGCTGGGACTACAGGTGCCCGACACAACCCCCGGCTATTTTTTGTTTGTTTGTTTAGCAGGTCTGGGCAGGGTTCAAACCCACCAGTTCCAGTGTATGTGGCTGTCACCCTAACCTCTGACCTACGGGCACCCCCAAAATTATTCTTATTCTTATTCTTATTCTTATTCTTATTCTTATTCTTATTTTGAGACAAAGTCTCACGCTGATGCTGGGGCTAGAGCATAGTGGCATGGTCATAGTTCACTGCATCCTCAAACTCCTGAGCTCAAATGATCCTCCTGGTTCAGCCTCCCAAGTAACTGGTATTATAGGCTCCTGCCACCATACTCAGCTGTTTTAAAAATTTTTTTGTAGTGGGCTGTGTGTGGTGGCTCATGCCTGTAATCCCAGCACTTGGGAAGCCGAGACAGTTCGATTGCCTGAGCTCACAGGTTCAAGACCAGCCTGAGCAAGAGCATGACCCCATCTCAAAAAAATAGCCGGGCATTGTGGCAGGTGCCTATAGTCCCAGCTACTTGGGAGGCTGAGGCAAGAGAATCACTTAAGCCCAAGAGTTTGAGGTTGCTGTGAGCTGTGACCCTACGACACTCTACCTAGGACAACAAAATTATTTTTTGTACAGATAAGACCTTGCTATTGCCCAGGTTGGTCTAGAACTTCTGGGCTCAAGTAATTCTCCTGCTTCAGCTTCCCATAGTGCTAGGATTAAAGGCGTGAGCCACCGTGGCTGCCCACCCCCAACTTTTTTTTTTTTTTTAAGAGACAGAGTCTCAACTTTTTCTCCCTCCTTAGAGTGCCATGGTGTCACAGTTCACAGCAACTCCCAGTTCTTGCTTGGGCTTAGGCGATTCTCTTGCCTCAGCCTCCCGAGCAGCCACATACACCAGAGCTGGCGGGTTCAAATCCAGCCCTGGCATGCCAAACAACAATGACACCTACAACCAAAAAATAGCCGGGTATTGTGGTGGGCACCTGTAGTCCCAGCTACTTGGGAGGCTGAGGCAAGAGACTTGCTTAAGCCCAAGAGTTTGAGGTTGCTGTAAGCTGTGACGCCACAGCACTCTACCCACGGCGACAGCTTGAGGCTTTGTCTCAAAAGAAAAAAAAAAAGAATAATGATCTTAATGCTTTTTTTTTTTTTTGAGACAGAACGTACTAGCTTGCATTCCCACCAGCAGTGCAGAAATGTTCCCTTTTCTCCACATCCAGTCAGGTGGGATGCTTCTAGAAGAAATATCACCATAGCTGCCCAAGGAGAACCCTAAGTTCAATTCAAATTTGTGTTGGGGTTGAGGTCCACCCCTCTCCCAGGGTTCCACAACAAAAGAGGACCTAGTTGGTTCAATGTGTAGGAAACAGCTGGTCAGGGGAAATTTGGTGGACTGAGAGATGGCTATGATATCTGTGTAGAAAAAACAAACTATTTTTCTCTGTTTTCACATCACAACAATAAACATAGAATTCTGTAACCAAATGTGTGGGGTGTCTTCTAAACCAATCCCATTCTCCTGGCAACTAAAGTGTGATGATTCATATGGAGTATTGCCAACAAGAGAAACTCCTGATCTGTGTGGAGACAGCATCAGACCCCACAGGGTGAGGGCTCAGTCTCACATGCCTGCTCCCACTTCAAACACCAGTCGAAAATACTGGTGTCTGACTAAGCAGGCTTTTTTTTTTTTTTTGTGAGACAGAGTCTCGCCCTTTTGCCCAGGTTGCCCTTAGAGTGCAGCGGAGTCAGCCTAGCTCACAGCAACCCCATCTTCTTGGGCCTTTTATGGAGACTTCATTGAATAGGTATGATTGATTCACAGACAACTGTGTAGAAATGTTATTGGACAAAAAAAGATATGATCTAAACCCAGCAAGCCCCACCTGTTCAGATTCTTCTTGGCTTCTCTGTGCATCTTTTTTTTTTTTTTGCAGTTTTTGGCCGGGGCTGGGTTTGAACCTGCCATCTCCGGTATATGGGGCCAGTGCCCTACTCCTTGGGCCATAGGTGCCTCCCCTGTGCAACTTTCCTTCCTCCCGGGTATGGGGCAGGACCTTCTCTAGAATGGGGGTCATATGACCTATGTCAAAGAGATGAATTTAAAAATCTGAAATTTAAGGCCAGGTGTAGTGGCTCACACGTGTAATCTTAGCACTCTGGGAGGCCGAGATGGGTGGATTGCCAGAGCTCAGGACCTCGAGATCGATCTGAGCTAGAGTGAGATCCCATCTTTAAAAAATAGCCAGGCTTTGTGGTGGGCACCTGTAATCCCAGCTACTCAGGAGGCTGAGGCAAGAGAATCACTTGAGTCCAAGTGTTTGAGATTGCTGTGAGCTGTGACTCCACAGCACTCTACTGAGGGTGGCAAAGGGAGACTCTGTCTCAAAAAAAAAAAAAAAAAAAAACTGAAATTTAATTTGGAAATTAGAACATTTTATTTGGGAAAAAAAATTACAATTTGTGGCATACACACAGGCCAGCTGGTCTTGGGTATGTCTAAAATACTAAGAGAAGAGTAGAGATTTTATAAAAAGGAGAAATGTTATGTATTGCTCTTCAAGAAAATTCATTGGCACTAGTAAGGTTTTGGGCAGCCAGCAAGTTCTGATAGGTGAGTGACATGCAGTGAGTAAAACTAGTCTTCAAAGGCGGTGCCTGTGGCTCAGTGAATAGGGCACCGGCCCCATATACCGAGGGTGGCGGGTTCAAACCCAGACCCAGCCAAACTGCAACAAAAAAATTGCAGGGTGTTGTGGTGGTACTCACAAGGCTTAGGCAAGAGAATCGCCTAAGCCCAGGAGTTGGCGGTTGCTGTGAGCTGTGATGCCACAGTACTCTACTGAGGGTGACAAAGAGAAACTCTGTCTCTACAAAAAAAAGCAAAAACAAACAAACAAAAAAACTAGTCTTCAAGTTGCAACAAGTTGTTTCAAAAACTATTAGATAAAACTGGTTTCAGGTTCCGGCAAGCAGTTTCAACAGCCCTAACCCTGAGTACTTTCCCCCCACTCCCACCCCTCGGCCTCTTGACTTTATTTTAGTTGGGTGTGACAAGAATGACCCAATCTGTATGATTAACTTTCACACCTACAATTAACAAGTAGGTCAGAGAATTTTTTGTGGTTAGCTCCAAGACAGAAAGATGGGGGAAGATTATATTTTCGGTTTTGTGGTGCTGGGTTTGGAAATTTTATCCCCATTAGAGGCAGGGCCTGATGGGAGGTGTTTGGGCCATGGTGTGGATCTCTCACAAATGGCTCGGTGCCCTCCTCACTGTGATGAGTGAGTTCACCCTCTTAGTTCCCACAAGAGCTGGTTGGTAAAAAGAGACTTGCAGGGTGTAGCCCAACCCTGTGGGAAGACAAGATGGGAGGATTGCTTGAGGGCAAGCAGTTCAAAACCAGTCTGAGCAATGTAGTGAGACTCCATCTCTACAACAAATTTTCAAAAATATTAGCTGGGTTTGGTTGCATGTCCAAGCTACTCTGGAGGCTGAAGTAGGAGGATCACATGAGCCCAAGAATTTAAGGCTGCAGTGAGCTATGATCACACCACTACACTCTAGCCTGGGTGACAGAGGGAGATCTTGTCTCTAAAATCTAAAAATAAAAAAACGTAAACAGCCTAGGACCGGGCAGCACCTGTGGCTCAGTGAGTAGGGCACCAGCCCCACATACTGAGGGTGGCAGGTTCGACCCAGCCCTGGCCAAACTGCAACAACAACAACAACAACAACAACAACAAAAAAAAATAGTCAGGCATTGTGGTGGGCACCTGTAGTCCCAGCTACTCGGGAAGCTGAGGCAAGAGAATTGCCTAAGCCCAAGAGCTGGAGGTTGTTGTGAGCTGTGATACCACAGCACTCTACTGAGGGTGACAAAGTGTCTCAAAAAAAAAAAAGCTTAGTACCGCCAACCCTTGCTTTCTCTCTTACCACGTGACCTCTGCACATATGGGCCTTTACCTTCTGCCATGAGTGGAAACAGCCTGAGACTCTCACCAAAAGTTGGTACTGGCACCATGCTTCTTGTACAGCCTGCAGAACCTCAAGACAAATAAACCTCTTTTCTTTAGAAATTACCTAGCCTCAGGTGTTCCTTTACAGCAACCAATGGACTAAGATATATCTCTGCCTTAGGGAGAAAAAGGAGATGAAGGGAGGAGGGGAGAAATCAGGGACAGAAGATTCTGCCTTCTTTTTTTTTTTTTTTTTTTTTTGAGACAGAGGCTTACTTTGTTCCCCCTGATAGAGTGATGTGGCATCACAGCTCACAGCAGCCTCAAACTCTTGGGCTCAAGCAATTATCTTCCCTCAGCCTCCCAAGTAGCTGGAACTACAGGCGCCCGCCACAACGCCCAGCTATCTTTAGAGACGAGATCTCGCTCTAGCTCTGGCTTATCTCGAACTCGTGAGCTCAGGCAAGAAGATTCTGCTTTCTGAGGCCTAAAGTACCCCAACATTATAAGGCAAGACTGTCTTTCATCTTTATTGCTCTGAAGCTGTTCTGAAGCTGCTTCGGGAACCAGGAAAAAAAGGCTGACTACTTTAACAAAAGATATGCTTATTGGTTTTAGTCACTTAGAAAATAACAAGGGCTTGGCGCCCGTAGTACAGTGGTTACCGTGCCAGCCACATACACTGAGGCTGGTGGGTTTGAACTCGAGGCTGATGGGTTTGAACCCAGCCTGGGCCAACTAAACAACAATGACAACTGCAACAGAAAAATAGCTGGGAGTTGTGGCGGACACCTGCAGTCCTGGCTACTTGGGAGACTGAAGCAGGAGAATCACTTAAGCCCAAAATTTTGAAGTTGCTGTGAGCTGTAACGCCATAGTACTCTATCGAGGGCAACATAGTGAGACTTTGTCTCAAAAAAAAAAAAAAAAAGAAAAGAAAAGAAAATGACAAGGGCTTGAGCTCAGGAGTTGGAGACCAGCCTGAGCAAGAATGAGATCTCATCTCTACTAAAAATTAGAAGATTAGGCTCGGTGCCTAATCACAGTGGTTACGGTGGTGGTCACATACACTGAGGTGGTGGGTTAGAACCCGGCCCCGGCCAGCTAAAACAACAATGACAACTGCAACAAAAAATAGCCGGGTGTTGTGGTGGCACCTGTAGTCCCAGCTACTTGGGAGGCTAAGGCAAGAGAATTGCTTAGGCCCAAGAGTTTGAAGTTGCTGTGAGCTGTGATGCCATAGCACTCTACGAGGGCAACACAGTGAGACTCTGCCTCAAAATAAATAAATAAATAAATAAATAAATAAAAATTAAAAGATTAGCCAGGAGCAATGGGCACCAGTAATCCCAGATATTGTGGAGGCTGAGGCAGGATGATTCCTTGACCCCAGGAGTCTGAGGTTGCAGTGAGCTATGATTGTGCCACTGTACTCCACTTTGGGTGACAGAGCAAGATCCTGTCTCAAAAAAAAAAAAAATTCAGGAAATAACAAGAGCTATGGGAATTATAAGCCAGGAACTGTGGGTGAAAAAAAAAAAACATATCATAAAATCACTATATTTAAGGCCAATGTGCCAGTAGAATGCTGGATATTACATCGAGTGTTACTTACATGAGAGTGCCTAATTGGAATAGAGATCTAGTACAAGTGCAGTATGTGAAAACATCATGCTGAGTGGCAACAAAGTGAAATTCAAGGACAAGGAAGTTAAAACAAAATCTGTCATCTTTCACATAAAGAAAAGTCTTCAATACAACATGATTGCAAGAGGGACTTTACCTAACAAATGCAATCAGTGTAACCTGGCTTATTGTACCCTCAATGAATCCCCAACAATAATAAAAAAAAAGAAATAAAAATCTTCAATACTATAACATTGCTGCTAAAAGTAACTACAACTTTGAAAAGCCCACCCTTTGGGTGATATTGTAAGATATATATTTGGTGGGCGGCGCCTGTGGCTTAAAGGAGTAGGGTGCCGACTCCATATGCTGGAGGTGGTGGTTTCAAACCCAGTCATGGCCAAACACTGCAAAAACTGCAAAAAAAAAAATAAATAAATAAAATATATATATATTATATATATATATATATTATATATATATATATTATATATATATATATTTGGTCTTCAACCCATTTTTTGGCAAACAACTCCTAAAATCCTTAGAATCTCCAAAGCAATGTCCTTTGTATGCTAACGAGTGGACTGATGGCTGGCAGCCCCTAGGTAGCTTCAGGATGGAGCTGGTCACAGGAAAGACCAAGGCAGGATTGGAGAGTTGGAAGTCTTACCACTCCCCTCTGGGGAGGAGGAGAGGGGCTGAAGGCTGACTTGATTACCAATGCCGATGGTCTAATCATTCATGCCTAAGTAAGGAAACCTCCATGAAAGCCCAAAAGGACTGGGTTCAGGGAGCTTCTGGATAGCTGAACACATGGAGGTTCTTGAAGGGTGGTGTGCCGGGAGAGACCATGGAAGCTCAGAGACCCTTTCCACATACCTCGCGCTACACCTCTTCATCTATATCCTTTGTAATATTCTTTATAATAAACATGTTTCCCTGAGTTTTGTGAGCCATTCTAGCAAATTAATTGAATCCAAGGAGGGGCTTGTAGGAACCTCTATGTATAGCCACTCACTTAGAAGCACAAGTCAAACAACTTAGGGCTTGCGATTGGCATCTGAAGTGGGGGATAGTCTTGGGATCTGTGAGATCTGATGCTACCTCCAGGTAGGTAGCATTGGAATTAAATTGGAGGACATCTACCTGGTGTCTGCTACAGAACTGATTGTTTCCCTGCTGGTGGGGAGAAACCCCCACCCATTTAGGGGTCACAGAAGTGTTCTGTGTTGATCATTGTGGTGCGAGAGTGGGGGAAAGGCAATTTGTATTTTTTTCACTCAGATTTTTGCTTGCTAGAAAACAAAATGGAGGTCGGGCATGGCGGTTCACGCCTATAATCCTAGCATTCTGGGAGGCAGAGGTGGATGGACTGCTTGAGCTCACAAGTTCGAGACCAGCGTGAGCAAGAGCAAGACCCCATGCGTCTCTACTAAAAATAGAAAAACTAGCTGGGCGTTGTGGTAGGTGCCTGTAGTCCCAGCTACTCCTGAGTCTAAGACAGAAGGATTGTTTGAACCCAAGAGTCTGAGGTTGCTGTGAGCTATTGTTACCAGACAGAGGGTCTGGCTGCCTGTCACTGTCAGCCAATATGCAGAGATAGGGATAGGTTCAAACAAGATTTATTGCTTTATTTTCAGAAGGCCAGCAATTCTGGAGAACAACAAGAGTAGCCTCTCAATTCTGTTCTGCCTCAGTTACAATTCTAATAACTTTTGTAATGAAATACAAGGAAACCAACCTAGAAAATTTTAGCTTTATTTGATAGGAAATAACATCAAAGTACGGTAGTCTTCATTCTAACAATGCAAAATGTTTATTGATTTTTTTTGAGACAGTGTCTTACTTTGTCACCCTTGATAGAGTGCTATTCCATCATAGCTCACAGCAACCTCAAACTCCTGGGCTCAAGTGATTCTCTTGCCCCAGTGTCCTGAGTAGCTGGTTGGGACTACAGGCATCTGCCAGAACGCCCAGCTATTTTTAGAGATGGGATTTCACTTTTGCTCCCGCATGTCTTGAACTCCTGAGCTCAGGCAATCCACCTGCCTCCGCCTCCAGAGTGCTAGGATTACAGGCATGAGCCACCATGCCCGGCCTAATGCAAAATGTTTAAACAACAGAAAGGTGATTTTCACTTAACATAATATCTAAGAGAATCATTAAAGAAAACATCATATTATCAAAGTAACCTTTACCAATATCACAATATCTATTGTCTATATGTGACTACTTTCTCAAGTATCCTGATGTAAACATCCTCGTGATCTTGGAGAAACTTAAACTAGATAATCACGGGAGGTATGTAGGGAAGGCTGAGCAGACTAGGTCAGCTGTACTGCTTCATCTCAGCTTCTCAAACTCCATCTTGCAGGCCACATTGCTGGCTTCAATATGACACCACGATACTCTACCCAAAGTGACAGAGTGACTCTATGAAAGAAAGAAAGAGAGAGAGAAAGAGGGAGAGAGTACACAGCTATGATTTAGCAATAAAAAAAAAAAAATTTTTTTTTAAAGAGAGAGGGAAAGAAAGGGAAAGGAAGGGAAAGGAAGGGAGGAAGGAAGGAAGGAAAGAAGGAAGGAAGGAAGGAAGAAAAGAAGGGCTGGGAGCAGTGGCTCACACCTGTAATCCTAGCACTCTGGGAGGCTGAGGGGGGTTGATCTCCTGAGCTCACAGGTTCAAGACCAGCCTAAGCCAGAGGGAGACCCCCCTCTCTAAAAATAGCTCGGCGCTGTGGTGAGTGCCTATAGTCCCAGCTACTAGGGAGGCTGAGGCAAGAGAATTGCTTGAGAGTTTGAGGTTGCTATGAACTGTGACAACACGGCAGTCTATCAAGGGCGACAAAGTGAGATTCTGTCTACAATAAAAAGCAAAAAAAAGGAGAGAGAAAGGAAAGAAGAAAACAAAATGGAGACCCCAGTTTGGAGTTTGTTGCCCTGCCTGTTCTTACCTCACCAGAGGCTGCTGTGGGCCTAGCCTGGGCCTTGCAGTATGAGCAGGACTGAGTTGCTCAGACAACTGCTCTCCTGGGTGAGCTCCTGGGTGAGGTTAGTGAGCAACTGAAGTCTCCTTTTATAAGTAACTGCTGGTGCAGTCAACAGTGCCCCATGCTTGTCGCTTTACTGAAGAGCTCTCAGAAGGCTTCACCTTTGGGGTGCTGAGATGAATGGGCTTCAGAGCGCTTTATTGAAGAGCTCTCAGAAGGCTTCACCTTTGGGGTGCTGAGATGAATGGGCTTCAGAGCGAATGTAGCAGTGAAGAAAGAAAAAAAAACGCTTTTATGTTTTAGACTTGCATATTTACCAGTTTTGGAATGCAATTGTTTCCTTCTTGAATTTCAAATGTGAGACTGCTCCAGCCAAATCACCATACTCAGTGGTGCAATCTTGTTTCTTACTATCACTTCCACTCTTTTTGTTTAGACTCAGAACAAAGTTACATTTTAAATACCTTTTTAAAACAAGAAAGAAAAAGAATAATGGTCATAGGGCGGCTCCCATAGCTCAGTGGGTAGGATGCCAGCCACATATACTGAGGCTGGTGGGTTCGAACCCCACCCAGGGCCAGCTAAAACAACAATGAACAGGTGCAACAACAACAAAATAGCTGGGCATCATGGCTGGTGCTTGTAGTCCCAGCTACTTGGGAGGCTGAGGCAAGAGAATTGCTTAAGCCCAGGAGTTTGAGATTGTTGTGAGCTGTGATGCCAGGCACTCTACCCAGGGCAACAGTGTGAGACTGTCTCAAAAAAAAAAAAAAAAAAAAAGAATAATGATCATAGCTGTCCATGAGCAGATCACCTATAATTCCAATGACAGCTGTAATAGTAAGAAATGACCTTAGAGGAGCCCAGAGATGGTGTTCTCCTCAGTCCTCAGGGTGACAGAGAGGAGGGTCTTTGGAATAGTCACCCCCATTCACTTCAGTGGGTGCCCCAGTGTGGTGGAGTCTGGCTGTGCATCCCACAGTCCCCACAGGTAAAGAGTATGAGTGAAAACTGCCCGCAGGCCAAGGAGAACTCTGCCTTTAGACACTACTTCATGGCTCTGTCCTACTGTGGACCCATTGGGGACAGGAGTTCACAGAATTGCTGGAGGCGGGGGTTCTTTTGGGTGCCCAAAGGCTCAAGACGGAGCAAGGTGAGGCCAGTGGGGAGTTATGGGGACAGGTGGCCTGAAGGCCTCCACACTGTGCCTTGAAATATCAGTTCCATAAAGATCAAATCCTCTGTCCCTTTGTGACCGATGTGCAATTTAATGGTGCTCCAGTCAACTGTGCGGTGCCTGCTCTCATAAGGCACATGCCTTGCGCCAATCAGACCTTTGTCTTTGTTTTGAAATGTCTGATAGAAAAAGATATGTTTGGATTCAAAAATCCATTCACATTACCATAAGAAATTTCAACATTCCATTTGTCCACAAAAGCCAGAGCCGTTGGATTCTTTAAATATAATTTCAGGGCCGCGCCTGTGGCTCAGTAAGTAGGGCGCCGGCCCCACATACCGAGGGTGGCAGATTCGAACCCAGCCCTGGCCAAACTGCAACAAAAAATAGCCAGGCGTTGCAGTAGGCACCTGTAATCTCAGCTAGTCGGGAGGTTGAGGCAAGAGAATCGCCTAAGCCCAAGAGCTAGAGGTTGCTGTGAGCTGTGATGCGACACTTTACCAGGGGCAACAAAGTGAGACTTTGTCTCTAAAAACAATAAATAAATATAATTTCAACTGTTGCAAATTTTTATTTATTTTATTTGTTTTTATTGAGACAGAGTCTCACACTTTCTCACCCTCAGTAGAGTGCCGTGGCATCATAGCTCACAATAACCTCAAACTCTTGGGTTTAAGTAATTCTCTTGCCTCACCCTCCCAAGTAGCTGGGACGACAGGCACCCACCACAATGCCCAGCTATTGTTTTGTTTGTTTGCTTAGCAGGCCCTGGTTGGGTTTGAACCTACCAGCCTGGAGCATGTGGCCAGTGCCCTAACCACTGAGCTACGGGTGCCGTCTTTCTTTCTTTCTTTCTTTCTTTCTTTCTTTCTTTCTTTCTTTCTTTCTTTCTTTCATTCTTTTTCTTTCTTTTTTTTTTTTTTGTAGAGACAAGAGTCTCACTTTATCACCCTCGGTAGGGTGCCATGGCCTCACACAGCTCACAGCAACCTCCAGCTCCTGGGCCCAGGCGATTCTCTTGCCTCAGCCTCCCAAGTAGCTGGGACTACAGGCGCCCACCACAATGCCTGGCTATTTTTGGTTGCAGCTGTCATTGTTGTTTGGCAGGCCTGGGCTGGATTCGAACCCGCCAGCTCAGGTGTATGTGGCTAGTGCCTTAGCCGCTTGAGCCACAGGTGCTGAACCACATCTGGCTATTTTTTTTGTTGCAATTTGGCAGGGGCGGGTTTGAACCTGCAACCCTCGGTATATGGGGCCTGCGCCCTACCCACTGAGCCACAGGTGCTGCCTCCCTCCCCCCCCAACTTATTCTTTTGAGACAGGGTTTTACTTTGTTGCCCTCACTAGAGTGCGTGGTGTCACAATTCACAGCAACCTCAAACTCTTGGGTTCAAGGGATTCTCTTGTCTCAGCCTCCCGAGTAGCTGGGACTACAGGCGCCCACCACAACGCCTGGCTATTTGTTTTTAAAGACAGGGGTCTTTAAAACTCTGGCTCAGGCTGGTCTTGAACTCATGAGCTCGGGCAATCCACCTGCCTCGGCCTTCCAGAGGGCTAGGATTACAGGCGTGAGCCACTGCACCCAGCCCGACAATAAAAAATATTTTAATAGCCAGGTGTTGTGGTGGACACCTGTAGTCCCAGCTACTCAGGAGCCTGTGGCAAGAGAATTGCCTAAACCCAAGAGTTTGAGGTTGCTGTGAGCTGTGATGTCACAGCACTCTACCGAGGGCAACAAAGGGAGACTCTGTCTCTAAAAAAAAATAGTTTTAGGGTGGTGCCTGTGGCTCAGTGAGTAGGGCGCCAGCCCCATATACTAAGGGTGGTGGGTTCAAACCCAGCCCCGGCCAAACTGCAACAAAAAATAGCTGGGCGTTGTGGCGGGCACCTGTAGTACCAGCTGCTCGGGAGGCTGAGGCAAGAGAATCTCTTAAGCCCAAGAGTTAGAGGTTGCTGTTAGCCATGTGATGCCATGGCACTCTACCAGAGGCCGATACAGTGAGACTCTGTCTCTACCAAAAAAAAAAAAAAAAAAAAAAGTTTTAAACATTTACCTGTGCTAACAGTCTCTCCTTGATGGTGACCATCAAGCATTCAAAGTGTTCATCATCAGCCCAAATCAGAAATCATAGGTAGCCACTACAAGCATAAAACCTCATATTAAGGCTCAGCGCCCATTGCTCAGTGGGTAGGGCATCGGCCACATACATTAGGGTTGGTGAATTTGAACCCAGGCCAGCTAAAACAACAATGACAACTACAAAAAAAAAAAAAAAAAAAGCTGAGCACTGTGGTAGGCACCTATAGTCCCAGCTACTTGGGAGGCTGAGGCAAGAGAATCACTTAAGCCCAAGAGTTTGAGGTTGCTGTGAGGTATAATGCCACAGCACTCTGCCAAGGGTGACATAGTAGGACTCTGTCTCAAAACAAACAAACAAACAAACACCTCCTATTAAAAGTTATGGGAAAAAAGGCTGGGTGTGGTGGCTCATGCCTGTAATCCCAGCACTTTGGGAGGCCAAGGTGGGTGGACTGCTGGAGCTCACAAGTTCAAAACTACCCTGAGGAGGACCAAGTCTCTACTAAAAATAGAAAAACTAGCTGGGCATTGTGACAGGCACCTGTAGTCCCAGCTACTCAGGAGCCTGAGACAAGAGGATCACTTGAGCCCAAGAGTTTGATATTGCTATGAGCTATGATGCCACGGCACTCTACCCAGGGCACATAGTGAGACTGTCTGAAAATGAAACAAAAAATAAAGAAAGAAATAGAGTTATGAAAATAAAGTTATGGTGTGCACCTGGATACTTGCCCAAAGGAGTTGAAAACTTAGGTCCACACAAAAATCTGCAAACGGATGCTTATAGAGTCTTTATTCATAACTGCCAAAACTTGAAGCAGGATGTCCTTCAGGAGGTGAATGGGGAAACAAAATTATACAACCAGAAAGGGAATACTGTTCGGCACTAAGAGGAAATGACCTATGTAGCCATGGAAAGACCTGGAGGAAACTTAAATGCTTATTACTAAGTGAAAGATGCCAATCTGAAAGGCTACATACTGTATGATTCCAACTACTGCATATGATGTTCTAGAAAGGACAAAAGTATGGAATCAATGAAAAGATCAGTGGTTACCAGGGATTGGGGGGAGAGAAGTATAGAGCCCAGAGGAATTTTAGGGCGGTGAAACTCCTCTGTATTGTACTGTGATGGTAGATACCTGTCATCATACATTTGTCCAAACCCACAGAATGAACAACACCAAGAGTGAACCTGGACTGTGAACTATGGACTGTGGGTGATAATGACCCACCAATGTAGGTTCATCAGTTGTAACCAGTGTGCTACTGTGGTGGGGGAGGCTATGCATGTGTGAAGGTACTGGGTCTATAAGAAATCTTTGCCTTCTGCCATGAAACTAAAACTGCTCTAAAAAATAAAATCCATTAAAAAGGAAAATTGGCTCGGTGCCCCATAGCACAGTGGTTATGGCTCTAGCTACATATACCAAAGCTGGCGAGGCTGGTGGGTTCGAATCCAGCCTGGGCCAGCTAAAACAATGACAACTGTAACAAAAAATAGCCGGGCGTTGTGGCGGGCGCCATTAGTCCCAGCTACTGGGAGGCTGAGGCCAGAGAATTGCTAAAGCCCAAGAGTTCGAGGTTGCTGTGAGCTGTGATGTTCCAGCACTCTACCCAGGGCGACATAGTAAGACTGTCTCAAAAAAAAAAAAAAGGAAAGTTATGTGGATGAGTGCAAATCACAGTAGATTATTCAAAGGCCACACGTTCCTCCTATCTTATTTATTTTATTTTATATTTTTTATTTTTTTGAGACAGAGTCTCAAGCTGTCACCCTGGATAGAGTGCCATGGTGTCATAGCTCAGAGCAACCTCCAACTCAGGCTCAAGCAATCGTCTTGCCTTAGTTTTGATATTTTTTAGTAGAGATGGCGGGGTCTCGGTTTTGCTCAGGCTGGTCTTGAACTCGTGAGCTCAAGCAATCCACTAGCCTCGGCCTCCCAGAATTCTAGGATTACAGGCATAAGCCACCTCACCTGGCCTTTATTTTATTTTTATTTTTATTTTTTGGAGACAGAGTCTCACTTTGTTGCCCTGGGTAGAATGCTGTGGCGTCACAGCTCACAGCAACCGCAACCTCAAACTCTTGGGCTTAAGCTATTCTCTCGCCCCAGCCTCCCAAGTAGCTGGGAATACAGGCGCCTGCCACAAGGCCGGGCTGTTTTTTTTTTTTTTTAGCCAGGGCTGGGTTGAACCCACCACCTCCAGCATATGAGGCCAGCGCCCTACCCCTTTGAGCCACAGGTGCTGGCCAAGGCCGGGCTATTTTTAAAGATGAGGTCTCACTCTTGCTCGGGCTGATCTCTGAACCTGTGAGCTCAGGCAATCCACCTGTCTCGGCCTCCTGGAGTGCTGGGATTACAGGCGTGAGCGACTGCACCAGGCCAATTCCTCCCGTTTTAGTATGCTCAGCCCTTTGTAGTGTCTCTGCCATTTGCTCTCCTCATCCAGAGCTGGGATCTCTATTTCTTCCTCCACTGCTCCCACCATCTGTGCTGGTTTTGGTAGTTGACATTAGAAGAGGGCAGGAGTGACTTGGGACTCTCAAAGGTCGGGAGATTGAGGCTTCTCCCTTGATTCTCTTGGAAGCCCCTCTGGCCTACTAGACGGTGAAAGCCATCTTGGACTTCGCAGCAAGAACTCCAGTCAAAACTGGCAGGGGAACTGCCCAGCCAACCACCAGGATAGAATAAAGTATTGTTGCTTTGGGCCACTAAGTTTTGGGGTGACTTGTTATGTAGCAGAGGCTAACTAAAACACAAGCTCAATTCATCATTAAAAAATGAAAAGATGAGGGCGGCGCCTGTGGCACCGGCCTCATATACCGAGGGTGGCGAGTTCGAACTGGTCACCTGCCAAACTGAAACAACAACAACAACAAAAAAACAGTTGGGTGTTGTGGTAGGCGCCCGTAGTCCCAGCTACTCTGGAGGCTGAGGCAAGAAAATCGCCTAAACCCAGGAGTTGGAGGTTGCTGTGAGCTGTATGACGCCATGGCACTCTACCGAGGGGGCTAAGGTGAGACTCTGTCTCGAAAAAAAAAAAAAAAGATAGAAAAACTATCTAGGCGTTGAGGGGGGCACCTATAGTTCCAGCGCCGTGGG
>CAUYPK010062454.1:0-25945 GCA_963574355.1 Loris lydekkerianus | reverse complement strand
CAATGTCTCAGGCTACAAAATCAACACCCATAAATCTGTAGCCTTTATATATACCAACAATAACCAAGCTGAAAAAAAAAACAGTCAAGGACTCTATTCCTTTCACAGTAGTGCCAAAGAAGATGAAATATTTGGGAGTATACCTAACAAAGGACGTAAAAGATCTCTACAAAGAGAACTGTGAAACTTTAAGAAAAGAAATAGCTGAAGATGTTAACAAATGGAAAAACATACCATGCTCATGGCTGGGAAGAATCAACATTGTTAAAATGTCTACACTACCCAAAGCAATATATAATTTTAATGCAATTCTATTAAAGCTCCATTGTCATATTTTGAAGATCTTGAAAAAATAATACTTTGTTTTATATGGAATCAGAAAAAAACCTCGAATAGCCAAAACATTACTCAGCAATAAAAACACAGCAGGAGGAATCACGCTACCAGACCTGAGACTGTACTATAAATTGATAGTGATCAAAACAGCATGGTATTGGCACAAAAGCAGAGAAGTAGATGTCTGGAACAGAATAGAGAACCAAGAGATGGATCCAGCCACTTACTTTATTTGATCTTTTGACAAGCCAATTAAAAACATTCAGTGGGGAAACGATTCCCTATTTAACAAATGGTGCTGGGTGAACTGGGTGGCAACCTGTAGAAGATTGAAACTGGACCCACACCTTTCACCATTAACTAAGATAGACTCTCACTGGATAAAATATTTAAACTTAAGACATGAAACTCTAAAAATATTTGAAGAAAGTGCAGGAAAAACTCTTGAAGGAACCGGCCTGGGTGAATATTTTATGAGGAGGACTCCCCAGGCAATAAAAAAAAAAAAAAAAAAAAAAGAGGCCAGACAGTAAATATTTCAGGGGCTCTGTCACATGTTTGCTTTTTCTTTTAAGTAATCCACTAAAACTGTAAAGAATGTTCTTGGTTCACCACACCATACAAAAACTCCACTGACTCTGCTCTAAGAGCTGTTCAATATGGTGTTCAATGTGGTGGCCACTAGGCTTGTGTGGCTTCTAAGCACTTGAAAGGTGGCTACTGTGACTACCAGGTACAGCTCTAGCCAATGATTAAGGAAATATATTATCAATTACTACATAACAGGCATAAAAGAGTAACATGAATGGGAAGGTAACTAACTCCCTCTCAACCTTGTAGTTTTGACTCTGTCTCTACCAGTTCATCAGATACTACAGTTTGACCTGGTAGTGTTTATCCCGTAAGACAAGGACAATTAATGATCATGGATATTAGCAACATAATTCTTTACATCAATGAATCAATGGAGAAAAACCAATCAAATAAATAAAAACTAAAAAAAAATTTTTGATAAAATGCTACTCTCCTCTCACCTAAAATTCTAAGAACCGTGGAACAGAATAAAACATGCTCAAGTATAATAAAGACAGGTTACCAAAAACCAACAGCAAGTATCATTTTAGATGGATGGGTGAGGTTGGCTCATGCCTGTAATCCTAGCACTCTGGGAAGCCAAGGTGGGTGGACTGCTTAAACTTAGGAGTTTGAGACCAGCCTGAGCAAAAGCAAGACCCTGTCTCTACTAAAAATAGAAAAACGAGTTAGGCATGGTGATGCATCCCAGTAATCCCAGCTACTTGGGAGGCTGAGGCAAGAGGATTGCTCATGCCCAAGAGTTTGAGGTTTCTGTGAGCATTGACACCATGGGACTCTACCCAGGGTGATAGAGTGAGACTCTGTCTCAAAAAACAAAAAAACAGGGGGCAGCATCTGTGGCTCAGTGGATAGGGCACTGGCCCCATATACTGAGGGTGGCGGGTTCGAACCCAGCCCTGGCCAAACTACAACAAAAAAATACCCAGGTGTTGTGGCGGGTGCCTGTAGTCCCAGCTACTCTGGAGGCTCAGGCAAAAGAATCGCCTAAGCCCAGGAGTTGGAGGTTGGTGTGAGCTGTGACACCATGGCACTCTACCGAGGGCGGTAAAGTGAGACTCTGTCTCTACCAAAAAAAAAAAAAAAAAAAGTCATTCTAAAGGGTGAAACACTAAAGTCATTGTCATTATAATTAGAAATAAAGCAGGGATGCCTTCCCTGACCACTATAATTAAGCAATGTTCAGAAATTACTATAAAATGCAGGAAGAAAATTAAATCCTCAGGATAAACATGAAATAAAAGTTCAGGAAAAGGCAAATCAATATACAGAGTATTTTCTCTATTTTGAGTAGTGGCTACGTAGGGCTGGGGGAGAAATGGGAAGTGACTGAAAATGGGCTCAAAGTTCTTTTTGAAGTGACGGAAATTTTCTAAAATACACCATGATGGCCATACAATGCTATAAAAGCAAGTTATCAGTGAATTGTACTCTTTAAATGGGTGAATGTTATGGTAAATTACACCTCAATACAGCTATACCAAAAAATAAAAAAAGAAGGCAAAGAGATTGCTATAGAACTTCTGATAGTATAAAAAATAAGTACCAAACAAAATGAAACAAATATATTCTTAGTTGGGAAGACCTAATATGTCAACATACCCCCTATTAAGATTTAAATGTAATGCAATTCTATTAGAGTTCCCAATGCATTTATTCTGGGATGGAAAATAATGAAATTGAAAGAGAGTCAAGAAAATTACGAAAAGGAATAGCATGAAGTAGGTGAAGAACTTCCTTAGTAGAAATTAAAATACATTACATGAAATCTCTGTGGTTATTAATAAAACTGTGTGGTAATGATAGGCGATTAGACAAATTGACAAGTGGAGCAGAATAGAGTGTTTGGCAGCACTTTTCAATTAAATCCAACAAAAGTGATATTTGAATTCAGGGGAAAAAATGATTCATGCAATAAATGATGTTGGCACAGCTAGCTATTCCTCCAGAAGAAAATTAAATTGGTTTCCTACCTTACAGCATATATCAAAATCCGTAATCCATCTGGATTTATTTAAATATAAAACCATAAAAATACTAGAAGACAACCCAGGAAACAGGCACCAGCAAGGAGTAGGGGAGACATTTTAACTCAGTCTGGAAACCCAGAAACCATAAAAGAAAAGATGCATTTCTGACTTTATAAAACTTTTAAAATTTGGTAAAGTAAAAGGTAACATAGAAATAAAGTCAATAGATACACGATAAATGGCCTGGGGAAACGTGTGCAGTGCAGTGCATATGACAGTTGGGAGCGCTTACACACTGACTGGGAAAACACAGACAGCCAAGAGGAAGGCGGGCACAGAGTATCAATAAGAGATCACAGACAAGCAAATCTAAATGACCAACAACAGATCAAAAGACGTTCGGGCTCTGTAGTAGTTCAAGAGAATGCAAATGAAAGTGATAATAAGGTATGACTTTACATCCATTGGATGGCAAAAATTCAAGAGGGATACCTGACATTGATAGGACTTGCATAATGTCGAAGGCACGGAGCAGGTGGGCAGTGGTTAGAAGGACAGTCCATACATGTTGCTGATGGAAATAAGCATCATTACACCCTTCTGGAAAAGATTGGAAAGACCTTTACTGAATTTTTAAAAGGACCTCTGACCAGTCCTTTGAAAATTTCTTCAACTCACTCCTAGGACTCTGTCCACAGAAATAAAAGCAGTAGAGCATAAGGAGACAGGTGTAGAGATGTCCACTGAAGCACTGTTGGTAGCTGGAAACAAACTGAATGCTCATCAAATAGAGAAGGGGGACTAAACTGTGGCATTACCCATGCCGCAGAATATGATGCCATTTTAAAAAGTTAGATCTGGCTTGGTGCCTGTGGCTCAAGTGGCTAAGGCACCAGCGACATACACCTGAGCTGGAGAAAAAATAAAGCGAATTTAAAAAAGAAGGAATTTTATTAGCTACAAAAAATCTTGGCTTGAAAGAAATATATCAGAAAGTATGCATGAAATTAAATCCAGTCTAAAAGGCTAAGATTAAAATGTCATTGGGCTACCCTTTTCATTGGTATGTAAGTGGTCAATTACAACATGTACGAACTTGGAACCAAGAAATCTTTGTATTAACTGCCTTGGACAAGTCACTCTCTCAGATAATAGCAGAAGTAGGAAGTTTGAGAACCACTGGCTTAAGAGCCTGACAGGGCTGCAATGAAGATGTTGGATGGGCTGTGTTCGCATCTGGAGATCTGACCATGGAAGGACTTGCTTCCAAGCTTGCTCAGATTGTTGGCAAAATTCATTTCCACATGGTTGTAGCCTTTCAGCTAGAAGCCACCCTCAGCTCCCAGAGGCCACCATATTCTTGCCAAGTGGGCTCTCCCAAAGTAACCACTTCATCAAGCTAGCAAGGAATGTTTCTAGAGTGAGTGTGTCTTACCCAACACAACTACAGAAATGACATCCCCTCACCTTGGCTGGAGCCTATTAGTTAGAAACAAGTCACAGATCCTGTCCACACTCAAGGGTGTGAGTACTAGGAACTGAGTCCCCAGGGGGCAGGGGATGAGTTTTTCTTCACAGTCCTCAGAAAACAGGTCCACAAGTAACCAAAACACAAGGCAACACAGAACAAACACTCTACATGAGGAAGTCTCCTCTACAGGAGGACCAGAAGCCATCTTAACCTCTTAACCCATCATCCAAGACCAAAGAGGGCAAAACTCACCAGATATTCTCTGATACAGCTGATTGAAAGTTAAGGTGCCCTAGAGGTTCCTCCTCTGTGATATAACAGCACCTGCTGCCTGAGGAAGGAATACACAAATGCATACACGATTGTGACAAGGTCCATGATGCCCAGTTAGCATTTCTCATCCTCTGCATCCTACAATTTAAAGCAAATCTTCCCCTGAATAAAAATGACTAAATAAAAGGGAAAATATTGGAAATATTATTTTTGTTAATCAGCAGTGATAGGCCGTCCACACTTTCTGATCCCACAGCCTTTCTTTTTTGAGAGCATAGTTAAGGAAGCAGTCTGTTCCTTCAGTAGGCCTGAAAACCCAACTTTGCATGTTTGGGTCTTATTTCAAAAGTCTGCAGCAGGGAGCCCATTTTATTTATTTATTTATTTATTTATTTATTTATTTTGAGAGAGTCTCACTATGTCACCCTCGAGAGTGATATGGCATCACAGCTCACAGCAACCTCAAACTCTTGGACGTAAGCGATTCTCTTGCCTCAGCCTCCCAAGTCACTGGGATTACAGGCACCTGCCACAATGCCTGGTTATTTTTTTGTTGGAGTTGTCATTGTTGCTTTAGCTGGTGCAAGCTGGGTTCGAACCCGCCAACCTCAGTGTATGTGGCCAGTGCCCTACCCACTGAGCTATGGACCAGCCAGCAGCCCATTTTAGAAGTTAAGCCATGAGCCTAGCCCAAGAACTTCATCCTCCTCCAGTTTTCTTGAGTCTCTGACAGGGTGAACCAGAGGCAGCCAATTATTATTATTGTTCAACACGTATATGACAAACATTTATTTATTTATTTTTTGAGATAGAGTCTTGCTCTGTCACCCTTGAGAGAGTGCTTTGGGATGGTAACTCACAGCAACCTCAAACTCTAGGGCTGAAGCAATCCTCCTCAGCCTCTTACCTAGCTGGGACTGCAGGCGCCTGCCACAAAGCCCAGCTAGTTTTTCTATTTTTAGTAGAGACTGGGTCTTTTGCTCAGGCTTGTTTCACACTCTTTGAGCTTAGGTGATCCACCTACCTTGGCCTCCCAGAGTGCTAGGATTACAGCTGTGGGTCACCAGACCCAGTCCCTCGATAAACAAATAACCACATAAATTTTGAGTTTTCCCAGCCCCTCCTCCAGAGATAAGCACCATAGGGGTTGTTGTATTTCCTCCCATGGATGGTTTACACATATTTAAGCATACATGTACACATATTGTAGTCCATAATGTATTACATTAAGGGCACCTGAATTAAATATTATTCTGCACTGTTTTCTTCCCAGTCAAGGCTATATATTAGAGATTGTGCTAGATCAGAACAGAATGGTTTCCTTATTCTTTTTAATGGCTGTATAATATTCCTTTGTGAGGATGTAACACATGTATTTAATTTGTTCTCCAATAACGGGCACTTAGATATGTCTAATTTTTTGCTAGTAGGAATAATGCTGCAATAATTGTCCTTCACATTCTTCACCACGCACAAGTGCTTGTATATCTTCAGGATAAATTCCTAGTAGTGGAACGGCTGGGTTAAAAGAGATACACAGTTTTAATTTTGATAGACAGTGCCAAAAAGCAAATCTGCCAGTTTTCACTGGTAAGGAATTGTGACAGCTCATCGGCAACATGAGGTGTCTGTCATAAAATATCAAAGCTGTCAGACAACAGCTAGCCTGCATCTCCTGATTTTACAGACCTGGGAGGGGAGACATTTTGATAAACTTCTCTTTGTATGTTATTACCTCAGCACCAATTATTGCATGGTCCAGCTTGCTGCCATTAGATAATTATGCACCTTTGATAGTGTTTACCCACCTTTCCATATCTCAAAGCTCCCAGCTTAGCACCTAGACAACACCATTAGCTCTACTCACTGAGTGCTTACCATGCACCCACCACACGTGGCACACCTTATCCCATCAGTCCTCCTAGAAGCCTATGAGGATGACATTACCAACCCTTTAACCCACAACGAAACTGAGGCTTGGGGAGATGAAATGACTTTGCCCAAGGTCTCTTGTGCCTAGAATGTAGCAGTCAGAATTCTAAGCCCATCTCTCTTCCAGGTGCTAGCTCTTTCCTGGAAATCACACTGCCCACTGCAGGCACTCGTGAAATGTGTGCAGATTTGAGAGGAGGTTCGACCCTACCTGAAATAACAGTCCATCACACTCAATGGCACAGTTATTGGACAGCTGCTAAACCCCCTCTCACTTGCCAGGCAGTGCCAATGTTCGTTTCTGTTTCTAGCTATTTGCACTCTATTCCCAGAGATTCAGCACTTAACTAAGCACGTATTGCTTGTCCCTCATAACTGTTTCATCTTTCCACCACATGGAGATCATTTAATTTCTCTCACAAGGACCAATTTCTGGTGCTATCGGCCTCCAAGAGATGGCACAATTTTACAGAATTTACTGATGAAAATCCGCTTCACTTGAAATCTTTTGCCCTCCAAATTATTATCGCAGGTCCTATTAATGACTGATTATCTCAAACAATTTAATTCCTACTCTTACACAAATTCTTTGATGACCAACTTGCCAACTAAAGCTGATTAGGAAGCATCGTTGATCAGGGAACTTTGTGAATTTGAGTCAAGGAATTAACACATATTACTGTACTTCTCTGTAACGTGAAAAATATCAGGCAAAATGCACCCCTCGCCCTAAAAAGAATTGTTTAAAAGAAACGATCTCTGTTCTTAAAAATATTATCAGCTGCATATTAAAATTATGCACATGATGTTCACAAAGAAATGAACAAGGATTTTCAGGTTTGTACTATCTAAAATAATTAAAAACTGGGTGGTGCCTGTGGCTCAGTGAGTAGGGTGCCGGCCCCATATACTGAGGGTGGCAGGTTTGAACCCAGCCCCGGCCAAACTGCAACCAAAAAATAGTCGGGCATTGTGGCGGGCACCCATAGTCCCAGCTACTCTGGAGGCTGTGGCAAGAGAATCACCTAATCCCAGGAGTTGGAGGTTGCTATGAGCTGTGTGACACCACAGCGCTCTACTGAGGGCGATAAAGTGAGACTGTCTCTAAACAATAATAATAATAATAATAAAATAATTAAAAACTTGTATGTAATCTTAATGTTCACCAATAAATACATGTTTAAATAGAATCTAATACATCCCAACAGAACAGTAGGCTGCCATTAAAAAGTTTATATTTGGAAATTAGGTAGAGAGTGAAATAGGTTTTCTAACATCGTATAAAAGGACAGAATATGATCTAGTAGCCATATTGCAAAAATTAGGTAAACAGACAGATAAGCACTTCAATGGAACACGCAAAAGTTACATTAGCTGTAGGAGCAAGATGATCTATGGGTGGTTCATAATTGATTAAACACTTTTGTCTTTTTTTGAAACAAAGCCTCACTCGCTCATGCTGGATAGAGTGTGCTAGAGTCATAAATCACAGCAACATCAAATTCCTGGACTCAAGCGATTCTCTCTTTTTTTTTGAAACAGAGTCTCATTTTGTAGTCCTCGGTAGAGTGCGGTAGTGTCACAGCTCCCAGCAACCTTTAAATCTTGGGCTTAAGCCATTCTCTTGTCTCAGCCTCCCAAGTAGCTGGGACTACAGGCGCCAGCCACAATGCCTAGCTATTTATTTTAGAGACAAGGTCTTGCTCTGGCTCAGGCTGGAAAACTCGTGAGCTCAAGGAATCCACCAGCCTCAGCCACCCAGAGTGCTAGGATTACAGACGTGAGACACCACACCCGGCCTTCAAGTGATTCTCTTGCCTCAGCCTCCCACGTAGTGGGAATACAGGTGCCTGCCACCACACTCAGCTAATTTTTCTATTTTTAGTAGAGACTGGGTATCACTCTTGCTCAGGCTAGTCTCGAACCCCTAAGCTCAAGCAATCCACCTGCCTTTGCCTCCTAGAGTGCTAGTATTAAAGGCATGAGCCACTGCACCCAGTCCATAATTAATTAAATATTGGAGTATTAGGTTTATATGTTTTAAAGTACTACACTAAATTAAATCCTATATTATAAAAGATATGAAATATCTAAGAGGTTAAGGGACTCAGTTTAAGCAGTAAATCTAGGTTTTAAAGATACATTAAGTCTGAGTTTACTTGCTTGTTTGTACAAAGATAAATACCAAACATGGTTAGGCCATAGGACAAAAAAATCTTGGACATAATCTGAGCTGTGGCAGGTCTCACAAGGAAAATTCAGCCTAGTAAGGAATCTCTGACCGCCACGTTGGGTTCCTTGGGGTGCACGTGCTACATTACCATCATCCTATAACTGTCCTTGATCCACACTGGCCATGTCTGTCACTGTCATCTCTTCTGGACCACACCTTGAAGGCTAGCCTGGAACGCAGGACGGGTTCCTCTCATACCCACAATCTGAAGGTCAGCGCTCTCGTCTTTATCTATGGTTTTTTATTAGTTGCACAAGTTCTTTCCATTATAATCCAACTGCAAAAACCATGTCCATTTTAAGTCTTTTCAGAAACTCCCCCACAATTGGATATAAGTTATAATTCTATTGCCAAGTAAGAGATCTGAACTCTGTGATTCTAAGCTGACACTTGAGGGGAAGTATTTAAGTCACAGAAATCACACAATACAAAATAGTCATTTGGCTCAATATAAAAAATACAAAATAGTTAATAATAAAAACTATTTGTTAAGGCTGGGCGCGGTGGCTCAGGCCTGTAATCCTAGCACTCTGGGAGGCTGAGGCAGGTGGATTGCTTGAGTTTCAGGAGTTCAAGACCAGCCTGAGCAAGAGCGAGACCCAGTTTCTGCTAAAAATAGAAAAATTAGCCAGGTGTTGTGGCAGGTACCTGTAGTCCCAGCTACTCAGGAGGCTGAGGCAAGAGGATCAAGGATAGCTTGAGCTCAAGAGTTTGAGGTTGCTGTGAGCTATGATGCCAGGCACTCTACTGAGGACAAGAAAGTAATGCTCTATCTCAAAAAAAGAAAAAAAGAAAGAAAAAAAGAAAGAGAGAAAGAAAGAAACCACTTGTTCATCTCACCCAAGACTGTCAGGATATCTCTGACATGATCTCTAGACCAGTGTTGCAAATAGAGGCTGATTCTTTCCCCTAAGAAACAAGTTAAGAAAACTGCTGTAGCAGGATTAAAGCTGATGTATACCATTGAGTTCTTTTCAGCCCATCAACTGGTTGCTTCATGGATGATTCCTGAAAACTAGTCTAAAGCACACCATATGAATTTTTTAAACTGATAGGCTACTGTGGAGCCAGAGACACAGCTTAAAGTTCTACTTTTTGCTAAAGAATAAGAGTTTGAAACCAACCTCCAAACAACCCATAATATCACACCAGTCTTTAGGATTTCTAAAAACAGTTTAATCACTGCATACCTGGGAGGACTTTTTAAAAATTTCATTAGTCTTACTGTTTGGTACAATCTGCTAAAACAAAACATATGGGCGTCCTCGGCCCAGTAATTCTACTCCTAGGTATACACCAAACAGAAACGCACATATGTTCACCAAAAGACATCTATCTACTAGAAATGTTCACAGCAGCACTGTTCATGAAAGCTCCAAACTAGAAACTCCCAAATACCCATTAACAACATAATTATTAAATACATTTGGAATGCTATATAGCAATGAAAATGAGCAAATTGAAAACAAGAGGAATCTCACAAATATAACATTGAGCAAAAGAAGCCGCTGACAAAAGAATATCTACTGTATGATTCCTTTTGTAAAATGTTCAAAAATAGACAAAGCTGATCTATATGGTAAGGAGTCAGGGAGTGCAGGAAAAGTGGGAACTGGGAGGGACTCGGGGCTACTGGATTCTGGAATTCTTCTCGGTTTTGATTTGGTGCTGAGTACATGGGTATGTTTAGTTTACAAAAAATCATCAAGCTAAACATTTACATTTTGTATGCCTTTCTTTTTATCTGTTATATTTCATTAAAAAGTTAAAAAAAAGTACATCCTTAACCACTCTAACCTAAAGTCACCATTTTATGTATCTATATTGCCACCTGGCAATATAGAAAAATTAAAACAACCCAAGTAACTTCCTTAAAGTTGAAAGGGTTTCACATCTGTTGCAAACAAGAGCTAAGAGACATTACATTAAAAAAAAAAAAAAAAAAAAAAAAAATTTTGTATTTTGTGATTTCATGTATTGTTATAAAAAAAATTTTATAACAGAATACATGAAATCACAAGGACAGAAATCTGTTTGAAGCAGTAAAAAAAAGAGAGAGGGAGAGAGAGAGAGAAAGGAAGCAACTTCTGTATGAATAGCAGATCTTGCTCTGCAGGACAAAGGGAAAGAGGACCAGACAAAAGAAGAGGGAATAAAGACAGGAGACATAAGAAATTAGAGCCAGCCCATGCAGATTTGAAATCAACAAAGGGACAGCCTGGAAATGCACACTGGAGTGACACAAAGATGGTCTGATTGAGAACTGGGCACTGCTAATGTGTCGCACAGGCTCATTCACAAGGGGTCCAGGCAGTGACAGACCCAAAGAACTTGGTGGAGCCAATGAAAATGGACAGATGTTGGGTGGTGACAGTGACACCCACTTAATTCAGAATGCAAAAATTCTCCTTTTATTTTACAAGAGAATCTAGTCATTCACAAAGCCTCACTCAATCTTACTTGGGCCAGATAACTCTAAATTTCAATGTAAGGCCAGAGGTCTCAGTGGCTGGAAAATTCTGCAAAATAGGCATGTAATCTAAAATCATTTAGTCAGCCATTCTTCCAATATTACCTGTTGAATGCTTACTGTGAACAACATATTGTGCTAGAAGCTACACGCCTGAAGCTGAAATAAAGAGGTCCACACCTGTAGTCCCAGCTACTTGGGAGGCTGAGGCAAGAGAATCGCCTAAGCCCAGGAGTTGGGAGGTTGCTGTGAGCTGTGTGACACCCTGGCATTCTACTGAGGGTGATAAAGTAAGACTCTGGCTCTACAAAAAAAAAAAAGAGGTCCAAATTCTATATAAAAAAGGTAAGGCAAACCATTTTATAACAGGATAGCCCACTGCCAAATTCTTTGGTTTATTGTAAATCTTACATCCGACTCATAAGGTTCTCAGCTTAGGATAGTGTTTAAAGGCACGTATCCTATGATGGTTTTAGTTTTGTGTTGTTTTGTCCACTTGGCTAGGCTATATTATGCAGTGATTCAATTAAAGGCTCACGTAAGGGTTGCTGTGAAGATATGGTTAACATCTACAATCAATTGACTTTAAGTAAAGGAGATTTTCCTTGACAATGTGCGTGACCTTCATGCAATCAAATAAAAGGTCTTAAGAAGAAAACTGAGATTTCCCTGAGAAAGAAGAAATTCCAGCTTGAGACTGTACCATAAGCTCCTGCCTGTGAGTTTCCAGCCTGCCCTGCTGAAATTGGAAAAGCCAATACCTGATATTGACATAAGCCAATCCTATTGGTTCTCTTTTCCTGGAGACCTTCAGCTGATACCAGACCTTAATCAGATTGTTTGGACTTGAGACTGGGCCCTGTCACTTCCCTATCTGGATGATTGCCTCATCTGTAAAATGGGGGTTAAAATAGTACCTAACTCATAGGAATTACTACCACCCCCATCACAAAGTGTTCTGAAAGTGTTTGTGAAATAAATATGTGGTGCCAATTGTATGAAATTCTGTATTTCTTAGCTGGAAAACCTGAGATATCTTTATTTCCAACAATATGCCATCAACCAAACACAATCCATCTTCCTCATGCCAAGAAGAAAGAGAACAGGTTTGGTATGACAGCTCCTTACCAGTCATAGGTGCACAGCTGTTCCTTTACATGGTGTAGGAAGGAGCCCAGTGAGATGTGGGGCTAACCCCATACAGAGGGATGACTCAGCAAAACTGAGGTTAGAGCACCTCTGGAACATTCTTAACTCTCAACATTCTCAGCTGCTAAAAACAGCTGTGCTTAAAAAGGCTACTGGTGAAAAGTTTCAGCACAGAGCTATTACTACTATTTGCAAGAGTAGGAGTTTCAGAAGGGAGTCCTAATCATTCCCTGTTCCCACAGTTGATCCCTTATGGCAACCTGCTCTGGCCCTCTGGGATGAAAGATTAAATAGAGAATCAAAATGTTGTTTTTGTGGACACACAATGCTGATAGCCACGATTACTAACATTTATGGAAGACTTCCTTGATGCCAGACCCTACTGCTGGTTCTGTACACTATGTATTACATATGTATTAACTTACAGAAACCTCAGAACAACCCTGAAGGTATATACTACAACAATCCTCATTGTACTGAAGAAGAAACTGAGTCCTCGAGACACTGGTAGAGACAAGTAGCTCCAGTAAGAACAGAAGTAGAATTTGAACCCAGGCCTTCTGGCTCAGAGCCCAGACTCTCCCTCCCAGCCTAGATTGTGAAGAGGGGGCCCAGTGGGAAGCAAGGGAACAAGTACAAACTGGCCTATGATTGTTGGGAACACTTGATAGGCTCTGGTTAAATCAATTTATTTTAAGTAAAACAAGTTCCAAATTTGAAGTAGAACAAATCACAAACCACATTCCTTCAAGTATATAAACTGTGCCCACTTTTATACATAAATATCAAAGTTCATAAAAGATTCATACTATAGAATTTGAACCTTTCATCTGCATATAAAAAAATTTAAGACAAAGTGATTTTGAAATTATCTCTAAATGATTCACTAGTGGTGCAATAAAGTCAAACACTTAGCTTACTTGAGAAATGATAAAACATACTTATTCTATTTGCCGCCATATTACACCAATTTCTCCCTACAGGATTTTACATTGCCAATGATGTTCTGCATGTGACTGTTCTCCTACAGGATTTCGTGAACTAAGTTTTAGAAGATGTTTCTGAAATGTTTTCTTTTCTTTCTTTCTTTCTTTTTTTTTTTTAAGACAGTCTCACTTTGTTGCTCTGGATAGATCACCGTGGCATCATAGCTCACAGCAACCTCAAATTCCTGGGCCTAAGAGATCCTCTTGTCTCAGCCATCCAAGTAGCTGGGACTACAGGCGCTGGCCACAATGTACAGTTAATTTTTCTATTTTTAGTAGAGGTGGGTCTCACTCTTGTTCAGGCTGGTCTCCAACTCCTGAGCTCAAGGGACCCACCTACCTCAGCCTCCCAGAGTGTTAGGATTACAGGTGTGAGCTACCATGCCGGCCCTGAAATATTTTCTTATAGCTCAGAAAACAAAAAAGGACACACAGGATCCAATTCTATTAGAAACCAGTAAGTTTTTACATCAGGAACACTGGGTCTCAGGTATTATACTGACTTCTCTGGCTCTCCATATTATTCTAAGCCCTAATTTAAAAGACTTGCCATGTCATGATGTCCTTTGGCCTATGGTTCCCTGGAGCTAAGGCAGGATTACATTGATCAGAGGTGCCATCAGATATCCATGCCAGAAGATAGGTAGAGATACCTGAAATGAAGTCTACACAAGTCCCTAAACCTAATTTTGACCAATTGTGTAAACCCGTCCTGCTATATAGCTGTTTCCAGAGATAGAATTATACAGCACATTGAAAATAATGCCAGGTCTTCATGGCCCATAACCTTGGTGTATTAGCAGAACTGCCCAAGCTCAGGGAGACAGAGTTAAGAATGGCACCCCAGAATTCTAGGGACATAAAGTCTTTTTTTCTGGCCACCTGCCTCTTTTCTCCCACCTTCTGAGCAGCCCCAGCAGAAGGTGGGAGGGGAGTGCTGCTTTCCATCCATCTTCCCTGCAAACACCAGTGGGTCATCCGGCATCCCTCATCCATGGACTCCCCACATGAGAACAGATTGGGCTGGATGTTCACAGAATACTTTAAAAGGGATTACACCCTTTTAAAAAATACTAAAATCACTACAAAAAGAATAAACCAACAAAACACTCATTCCTGAAACTTTTCCCTTTGGGTAATGAAACAAGAACATGTCTCTCATTGGAGCTCTTTCGCAAGGAAAAAACCTTCATTATCAAATTTCTGGCTTTCAAGGTTAGGATTCCTTGTTTTTATGTACTCTGTATGGATGCATGTGGTCAGATAGATATGTGTGTGTGTGTGTGTGTGTGTGTGTATAACTTGGTTTCCAGCTAGTCCTTCTAGACCAGTGGTTCTCAACCTTCCTAATGCCCCGAGCCTTTAATACAGTCCAAAGGGGTCGTGATCCACAGGTTGAAGACCGCTGTTCTAGACAGTTTGGTAAATTCTGAGAGGCAACTCCTCAAAGAACCATACATTAAAACCAGCAAGACACAACCTACTGCCGATTTCCCGGGGACAGTCAAGACATCCAGACACCCAGAGGTCTTCAAGTTGGCAACTACTATCTGTCCTGGGCAAGAGCCAACAGTATAACATCACATTCCCTCATCTAATGCACCAACTTGGTTAAGAAAGAAAATTCTGAGGTTTAAGAAAGCCAAGAGAGTCATCAGATAACTCCATGGCAAAGGTAAGGGACATCGATTAGCTCTGTTATGATCATTTAGCCAAGTTTCCTCCAGTCTTAGAACAAAAATGCTGTCTTGCCTTTTTTTTTTTTTAACGAATAACAATTTAAAATAATAAACCTTATGCTAAAGATTCACCTTTAACTTATCGGCTACACAATTAATCAAAACAAACCTGTAAAACAAAATTTTGGCGTGTGGGTGTCAGTTCACTGCAGGTCTGACTTGCAAGGTGTTTGGACAGCGGGCAAGAGACTTGAGTACATCGAAAGCTCTGCCGAATTCCCATTTTCTGCTTCAATTCTGTTCATCTGCTTTCCCATGGGCAAGCAGCCACCACCTATCACAGAAGCCACCCCCGTCTAAGGTCAGCAGACAATACGAGCGAAATCTGCAAAAAACGCACTGGCTTGGGTGTGGTCACTGTCAAAGGGAAGCATTGGTCCCCGGAGGCAAGCTCTAAAACCAACAGCCGCACCCGCTTCCCCCCAGCCCTGACCACTCCCGCTAGGAACACACTGCGGACCCCAGACGTCCGCCGCCCGGGCAGACAAAGCCGGCTGCTCGGGAGAACCCGCTCTGCGCTGAGAGCACCCAGACGACCTCCGGCCACCGGGACTTGTGTGCACGCCCTGCCGCCCCGCGCCACCAAACACGCCACGTCTCCGCTGCCGGTCAACAGCATGGGGCAAGCGGTGGCGCTACAGCCGGCGTCTATCTGCAGACCCATAGACTGGGGACCGCGCGACTCCCACCTGGAATCCCCGGCGGGGCGGGATGCCCCAATGCAAACCCCAAAGAGACAGCACGTGCTCTGAGGTTTCTCCGCGAGTATTCTCGGCACCAGAAAACTCAACACTTGCGTTCCGGGAGGCCCTGGCTCGTAGTCTGGCGGACACCAGGGTCGGCTATTGTTCTCCGTGTCTTCCCGGCGGGAAGTGTCCCCCATTCCGCCTCCCCGGCAGCATCTGCTGCTGGGCAAAGCCTTTCAGCTCCTCGAGAAAAGGGCGTGCCTCGGACGCTGCGGATGATCACAAATTCCTAAACGAGTTCCTGTGGGCTTATTTCAAACCCGAGACAAAGCTCCGCCCGAGGCCAGCCCAGCTGGGTCTGGATCCGCCATCCTGGGTCCCTCCAGTGGTCGTAGGACCACGCCCAGACGGTCACCTGGGCCGCGGGGCCCAGGCCTAGGGCTGAGGGTCTGGAGGCCGGAGACACGCCTCTCCAGCCGCCAGCCCCTTCCTCCGCGGGAGCCCCCTCCTTCCAGGAGCCCCCTCCCCGGCACTGCGCTGGTCTCCTCCTTCTCTGGTCTTCCCTCCTTAAGGCCAGGCAGGCTCCACCCGCCTGCAGCTCCCTCCCCTCCCCATTCTTCACCCAGCCTCGCCTCGCGCCACCTGCACCCAGCTCTTTACGTAATCTTCAGACCCGCCCCCATTACCCCCCAAAACCTAATTTCCACTTCACCCTCCCCCAGATCCAGTCACCTGTCCCCACCCAGCTTCCCCAGCCTTCCCCGTCTTTGCTCAAACCGAGGCTTCCGCCTCTCCCTTTCTCGGCTTCGCTCCAGCTCCTTCCCCAGGCCACGGGCGTCGACGCAGAGGTCGATGCTGCGGGGCGAGCTCGGAGCTAGGTTCCAGCGAAGGGACCCAGCTCGCGCCGGCTCTGGCCAGGCAGCATCAGGCGGCCTTTGTGGTTCGAGCAGGTGCCTCGGAGGCAGCAGGCGTCCTCCGCCGGTGTCTGCTCTGTTCTTTGGGAGGGTGGAACCGGCCGCTGGGTCTGGTTCAGGGTGGGCAGAGCCCAGCCGCAAGAGAGATGGGCGGAAGGTGTGTGTCTGTGTAGCTTGTAGGGACCCCGGACAGCGCCGATCCGGAGACCCGGCAGGACAGGCCGGCGGCCAGAAAGGAGCACCCGCCCAGCCTTACAGCGGTTCACTGCAGCTGGACCAGCTTAATTAGTGCGCCGACAGTGTGCTAGGCGCGAAACCCCTTCAACCAAGCCGCTTCTTCATCCTAGTTCTTTGCAATCCCAGGAGCACATATTAAACTCCTACTGTGAGCAAGGCACCACACGGCGCCTGTTGTACAAAAAGGACGGGATTGGCGCGCCCCAGCTTGGCCCCGAAGGCTACCTCCCAATCCCAAACCACACATTCCGCCGCGTCGCCTGTAGCTGGGCCCCTACGCGCACTCGGATCCCCGCCCTTTTGTGCGCCTCTCGGAGAAACAGAAAGGGGGAGAAATGAATGTTTCAGCCCGGGGAGGGTAAGCCCTTCGCCCCCACTGCCATCACCCACTCTTCCGGGATGCTGAGGCTGCAGGGTCCGCCGATCGGTCAGTCTCTCCGTCTCGCCGCGGCGCCGGAGCTGCTGGTGCTCGGGGCGGCGGCGGCTGCAAGCGCACTTGCTTGGGTGGCCGCCTCAGCGCGCCCAGAGCCGGAGTCCGAAGTGGCGAGCGGGGGAGGGGACTCGGGTGGGGGCTGGGAGCGGCTCCGCCAATCACGGATCGGACTGCTCCTCCCCAGCGCTCCCCACCTCAAGCTAGCAGGTTAGTGGGAGGCGGGGACAGGAGGCGCCCCGCATCCTCCACGCCCCGCGCGTTGCCGCCTTGGGACTACAACTCCCGACAAGCCCTGCTGCAGGGCCGGGGTCCGAGAGGGGACAGAGGGCGCGGCTGGAGAATACGCCGACACCTCTCGCGCCCTTCTCTGCGTTCCCTTGGGTTTCCATGGTGATTCACCACACTTCACAAAGGCCCAAAGCGCTGCTGGACGGGTCCCTACGGAGGGCTACCGGGCGGGTTCTGAGGCCACACTGCCTCCCCTCCCCCCTGCAGGATCCCACCCCAGGGACTGAGACAACAAAGCCTCGGCCGCCTATACAAGGCTGCCTCCGAACCTTCCCTTCACGACGGGAGGCCGTCTGGTTCGCGCCTAGACCTGGTCCGACGCCAGAGAGATTGCAGGATGGAGAGGGAGGGGGTGGCCCTTATAGGAGAACTCTTCTCAAGTACGAACTGGACCAGCCACCGAGGGCCACCTCAGTTCGCATCTGCCCCCTCTGAGATCTCTGAACACGGAGTTGGTTTTTTCGACGGCGAAGGTTTTGCCCACCACTACGCTGGGGGCTCTACGTCCAGAGCTCTTGGGCCCAGCTGCCCGTCCTATTTCCGGCATCTCCTTTCAGGGAATAGTGAAGCCTCTGGAAATGTTTTATAACCCAGTGTACATTAGCTTCACCGTTTTCTTGACGTTTGAAATATATACATAATTTACTCAAAACAACAACTCTGAAAAAGGAGAGGGAGGATCATCATCTTACCTCCCTAGGTAATCCTAGCTCGAGCCTTTGCGGTAGATCTATGCTATTCTCTGTAATTGTAATAATAGTTTAGATACGGTTTAGGAATTTGCCTCTTAACGTCACTCCTAAAGGGTGGCGATATGGCGTTAAAGAACACCATGGAGTTCTGGCCTCCAGCCCATCCTGAGTTCCCGGGAGCCCTCACCAGCTGCCGCTGAAGGCCCTCTCGTCCTGGGTTCCCCGGGTCCGGTGCAGGGGGTCGAGAAATGCCCTAACCGCCTCTACACACGGCCACGGTCCGGTGAGGTGGTTCTCTCTGTAGGATACTTTAAAACAAAATGGTGCTTCGCTACTCCGGGAGACCTCATCTTCCCACCTCGCAAAATCTACACCAGCGCGGGACCCACAGAGCCTGCTAAGGCGGAGTCCCCGTAGGCGGTATTCTCTGCCGTTCTTCCCCGCCCAGAGTGGCATATGGGGTTTGCAATCCTGGATTCCCCTACTGGGTCTCCACTTGTTCTGTCCTCCTTCACTCCGCTCCGCAGGGTGTGAGCGTACGCAGGAAGCTCATCCGACAGCATCCCCAACCCAGAGGATCCAGGGATGTGGCTGTGAAAATATCCAGTTTGGGTCACTGCTCCCTGGATTCCCTAGGCTGATCAGGCTCTGCCCCCACCAGGGATCGAGGCAAAATGGATCGAGTCTCCGAAAGATGGGCGGAGCGCCAAGCCGGCTCCTGGTAGCCGAGTTCGCTGTAGCTCTCGGGCGGTGCTGCACTTTTTGTCTAAGGGAGAGGGAGCCCTCTAATGGCAGTAAGCGTTTTCTGCAGCGTTTAACAGGCCACGAATTTGGATTCTTGCTGCTTTGCTTTCTTAGGCTACCTCCCAAGATCAGACTAAGGCTTGCCTTGAGATTGACCTGGGGACATTACTCGGTCACTCAGGCTGAAGTGTAGTAAGGCAATCATAACTCGTTGTAACTTCAAACTACTAGGGTTGAGTGATCTTTCCACCTTAGTAGCTAGGACCATTAGGCACAGGCCATCATGCCCAAGCTGAATTTTTTTTGAGATGAGGCTACTCAGACTGGTCTTTTAACTCCTGACCTCAAGCAGTCCTCCTGCCTCAGCCTCCCAAAGTGCTCAGATTAGAAGCATGAGCCAATTCACCTGATGGCCTGGGTCATTGATAAAGGTTGCACGTAAACCTGAGACTGCATATGTCCTCAATGCTCGATTTTAGTAATATTTTTGTGGGTTTTTAAATTTTAGGCTCTCTTCTGGGAAGTAGAAAGAGCAGGGAGCTTGGAGTCATACATCTCAGCCTTGGAGTCCTTGCTCCCCCCACTTTCTGGCTACTTTACCTTGGAAAAGGGACTTACTCCATCTGACCTTTGCTCCCCTCAGAACATGGGGATCATAATACATTCTTTTAACCTGTGAAGATTACTTGACAAAATGCGTATAAAGGGCATAGCGCATTGCCTGGCATATAGCATGCAGTCAAAAAATGTAGCTATTATTATTCATTTACTTGACAGAAAATAGTTCTTAGTGTGATGGATATAAGAATATGTGACACACCCTACAATAACAGCCTCAAAAATCAATATATTGTGACTTTTATTATAAAGCTTCTATTCTGAAGTCAGGTGGAGTAGGAATTCAAATGAAAGAGAAATTAGTTCTGGACAGATACCAGAGAATGGAGGAGCTAAAATGTGAATTTCACTTGAATGATGGACAATTCTAAGCAGAGGTCTGAGATTCCAGGATGAAGGAGTAAAAACTTGTTGGTAGGTAAGTAGAGAGCTGTTTGGAAGACACCACGTCTTGAAAGTCAAGTCCATGAATGGTGGTGGTGAAAAGAGAAAGGGGATTGTAAGGTAGGCAGGAGTTGGGGTCAGACCTCACAAAGCCCACAGCTAGTTTCTATGAGTGAATATGTCTGGGCTCCAAATAGCCTTAACAAACGTCAGAATAAGGGACAAAGTAAGGGTTTCCATGAAGGAGGAGTGACGGAAATCACACTTTCTGAACTGCTACTATGAGCCAGGGCCTATTCTGTGTTTTATGAATCATTTAATCCTTACAACAATCCTTACAACTCCACCCTACCTGTTACCTTCTCTCCACCCTACCTGTTGTCTCCTTACCCTACCTCCAAAAGGTAGCCCTGTTCACTTCTTACACATAAGGATCTTCAGACTTAAAGCTGGTTAAATAACTTGCCTGGAAAGTCAGGCTGCTCTAGAGAGGGTTAAATAACTTGCCTGGAAAGTCACACTATTCTAAGTACCAGAACCAAATGACTTCTGCCTGATCCAAAGCCAAGGCCTTCCTGCTGCAGCAGGCCCCTCCCTATGACCCGTCAGAAGGGTGAATCTCCAGTGCAGAGAAAGACTGTGAAGGTGACAAGCTCTCAGGGAGAGCCTACTGCCAAGTCACGGGCACCTAGACAGTCCTATCTCTGCAGTTGCAACCTGCTGCTCCTCCTAGCACCCTTCAGGACTGGAGCTTTCCAATATTCTGGGAGCTTTGTATTAAGTTTCCCCTTCAGTCTCCTTATTTTACCTTTTTTTCTCTTCATACTTCTCAATGATAATGCTGTGTGGGGACTACATTCTGAAGTTTACTCAGCTATTAAAACGAAATTGGGCATGGTGACTCAAGCCTATAATCCTAACACTCTGGGAGGCTGAAGCAGGAGGATCTCCTGAGCTCAGGAGTTTGAAACCAGGCTGAGCAACAGTGAGATCCTGTCTGTTCTAAAAGCAGAATTAGCTGGGTGCAGTGGAGCATGTCTGTAGTCTCAGCTGTTCACGAGACTGGGGCAAGAGGATCACTTGAGCCCAGGAGTTCGAGGTTGCTGTGAGCTAGGCTGACTCCACTGCACTCTAGCCTGGGAACGAGATTCCATAAAAAAAAAAAAAAAAAAAAAAAAAAAAAAAGAAAGAAAGAAAAAAAAAAAGAAAGAAAAACTAAATTGTGAGCTAGTAGTTAAACCAGTTAAATCTCTATAGTCAGGGCAGTGCCACAGAACAGAAGCCAAAAAACGGAGCAAGAATACAAACAGCTGGGTTCAGTGGCTCACACCTGAAATCCGAGCACTCTGGGAGGCCAAGGCAGATGGATTGCCTGAGCTCACAGGTTAGAGACCAGCCTGAGCCAGAGTGAGACCTCATCTCTAACAAAACAAACAAAAAAAATAGCTGGGTGTTGTGGTGGATGCCTGTAGTCCCAGCTACTTGGGAGGCTGAGGCAAGAGAATTGCTTGAGCCCAAGAGTCTGAGGTTGCTGTGAGCTTATGACGCCATCGCACTCTAGCGAGGGTGACCCAGTGAAATTCTGTCTCAAAAAAAAAAAAAAAAGAATACAGACAACTGGACATGGGGGGAGGGAGAGAGAGGAAGGAGACAACAGAAGGAAAAAGATCTAAAGACATAGAGAGATCAAGTTTACAAACAGGGAATGACATGGGGAGGGGTCCAGATCCCAGAATTGACACCACCCAGCCCAGCAGAGAAGACAGAGGGGAGGGGAGCTGATGAGAGTGGGAGGGGGCCCTGCTTTTGAAAACATCAAAAGTAAATTCCGGTGGCTGATCATTACCCTAGAAATACTGATGAGCTCTCCAAAAATTTAAATCATGCCTTATGGTCTAAGGAAGTATTTTTTTTTTTCTTTTCTCCTTTTATTTTTAAATTTCAAAGTTTAATTTTGAAATAAAAGTTTATCTTCTCTAGGAACTAGAATAGCCACAAACCATCATAAAGGAGGAATTGCTAGATGACTCCAGCTGCCCTGCCCTCATAGCAGAAATCTACAACTTTAAATTTGCATTTATTTCACACACATATAGAAATCCGTTAAGCTAAAAGGAACTAGAAACTGCGTAGTCCCACAACACAGTATGCCAACATTATACTGATGAGGATAATGAGGCTTTGTTTTAAACCCTTTTTTCCCTGAACAAACAAAATTCATCCGAGTATTAGGAAGAATAATAATGAGGACAAGAAACACAACTCAAATATAAACAATCACCTTCGGAGAACAAAAGAGTTACTTTAAGAGCCAGATCTTTAATCATCTTTTTGTTCCCACCTGTCACGATGGGCAGCACGGCCTGCTTTATTAAACCCCTACTGGTGGGAGGAGCTGAGAACACTGGAAAGAATCTCCTAACCATGCCCCCAAGTTGGGTTTTCATTTATAAAATGAATCCAAGGAAATAAGACTGTAAGAAATACCTATTTCAAACTTTACCTGCTTTTTCCAGTATTCTTTCATGAAGCCAGCCCTTCTGCTGAGCTCATGTTCTTTGCATTCATCAGAGCTTATCTCAATAAGAATTAAATCTAACGTTTATTGAGCATTTCATGCATACTTTATGTACTTGATTCATTTAATCCCACAGCACACGTTTGAAAAAGATACCATGATATTCATTCTATGGGAGAGAGAAACAAGATCTTGAAGTAACTTGTCCAAATATCTCAAGAGGGCAGAGCCAAGATCAAAAGCCCAATTTGACTCCACGTCCCATGTTTATTCCATTAGGATGCCCTGCCTGCTACTGAACATTATTCAGTTTACATTTGTCCTTTTCTCAAGTCTACTATGGTTATTTTAAATTCGTATGGTTATTGTCGGGAAGGTGACCAACCCATCAGCCAGCTTGGCAATTTAGTTGAACCTGATTAGTTTGCTTCCCTACTTTGAGGCAAAAAGGGTAGCCAGAGAGCCAGGTGTCCCACTGTCTAACCCTCCAGCGTCTTAGAGCACTCAGCCAGTGTGGGGCCAAGTGAGGTAAGTGCCACCGTAACCTGGATGTGCCATTCCCCACAGCAGGGCAGTGACCACCAACTCTGCTACTACAAGAGTCAAAAGAGGCAGGATGACGGCCCAGCACATGGAGCCTGTGGGCCACAATTTAACACCTGCCTGAGTCACTCAGCTTCTGAATCTGGTTGGGTTAAGCTGCCTCTCTACATCTCATTTCCTCCTCTGTTAAAGTAATGCTCAGCACCTACTCATGGGTGGCTGTAGGGAGTACATTAAATGTCCTTCTATGCTCGGTAGTCAATCAATGATTTATAATTAAGAAGTTAGCTTTTGAGGCTGGCACAGTGGCTCATGCCTGTAATCCTAGCACTCTGAGAGGCCGAGGCAAGTGGATTACCTAAGCTCACAGGTTCAAGACCAGCCTGAGCAAGAGGAAAACACAGGTCTCTAAAAATAGCTGGTGGCAGACGCCTGTAGTCCCAGCTACTTGGGAGGCTGAAGCAAGTGAAATGCTTGAGCCCAAGAGTTGGAGATTGCTGTGAGCTATGACACTATAGCACTCTACCAAGAATGACAAAGTGAGACTCTCTCAAAAAAAAAAAAAAAAAAAAAAGTTAGTTTTCTGCTTTTAGCTCAGAGAAGGCCAAGCTGCAACTTTCTTCATTCATCCCAAATCTGAGTTCATCGGACCCCAGCCTCCTCCACCATGCTGCCTAAGTTCAACCACTACAAAATCAAAGTCATGTGTCTGAGGTACCCCAGTGGTAAATTTCGTGCCACCAACATTAGCCCCCTGAGTCTGTCTCTAAAAAATGTTAGTGATGACATCACCAAGGCAAGTGATGACTAGAAGTGTCTGGGGATTACAGTGAAACTGACTATTCAGAACAGACAGGTCCAGATTGATGCAGTATCTTCTGCCTCTGCCCTGATCATCAAGGCCCTCAAGGAACCACCAAGAGACAGAAAGAAACAGAAAAACATTCAACGCAATGAAAATATCGTTTTTGATGAGATTGTCAACATTGCCAGACAGATGTGGCACTGATCTTAGGCCAGATAATTCTCTGGAACCAATAGAGATCCCATGGACTGCCCAGTTTGTGGGCGGCAATGTTAACAGCTACCACCCTCATGACCTCATAGATAACATCAACAGTAGTACTATGGAATGCCCAGCTAGTTAACACAAAGGGAAATATTTTAATAAAGGATCATTTGATACCCAGAAACAAACCCAAAAGTTAAAAATTTGACCATGCAAAGCACCATGCTGTTGAAGTGTACTTTTAGAGCAGAGCACCTACTTTTAGAAGTGTTGTGTGGACTAATAAGTCAGATGTGTCCTAGAAGTGCTAAAACTGTTAGCAATTATAATTATAATCATTATTATTGGCTCAGTGCCCATGGCACAGTGGTTATGGTGCCAGCCACATACATCGAAGCTGGTGGGTTTGAAACTGGCCAGGGCCAGCTAAACAACTGCAACAAAAAAAATAGCCAGGTGTTGTGGCGGGCGCCTGTAGTCCCAGCTACTAGGGAGGCTGAGGCAAGAGAATCGCTTGAGTCCAAGAATTTGAGATGGCTGTCAGCTGTGATGCCACAGCACTCTACCCAGGGTAGTTATAGTGAAAGAAAAGCAGGCTTAACTCCATTTTGTTGTAACTCTTTTTTTTTTTTTTTTTTTTTTGTAGAGATGGAGTTTCACTTTACCGCCCTTGGTAGAGTGCCCTGATGTCACAGGACTCACAGCAACCTCCAGTGGGGAGGCAAAGCAGGCCTGACTCCATTCTGTTATTTTGTTACATTTTATTGCTTTAAAACAAACAAACAAAAAAAAAAAACAGGCTCCACTTGGCTCTCCTTCCATTGCATGTGACAACCCTCCTCCTGATTATGTTAGTATATGATATTGACATGTTAAAAGAACAAGCTTGACTCCATTTTACTATTTACTCCCTTTTACCTTCAAAACTAGTTCCTCTTGTTTGCTGTCCCATTGTGTAACTGTAAATGTATTTACTTGTGATTGTGGCCTTAGTGATTACAGCTTTTCATGATCATGCCCTTTATGATGCTAACCTATAAGTTCCCCTCCCTGCATTTTCCCCCTAGGACATTGTGGTTTGTACCTAATTTGTAAGGAAGGAAAATCGTTATTCACTCTCATGGTCATAGCATTGTGTAAAATGACTAACTACTCTACCCTGGTGATTTCCCCTACCCCTTTAACTACTATTTTGGCTTCTGTAATAATGCTTGCTTATGATACGTCACTTCCTCTCGTGTTTAGCTTTGGGTCTGCGGGAACCCCTGAAAGCTCAACATGCCAATCGAGAAGTGTTATTTCTATTTGGGGCCAATCTACTCTGGCAGCGGCATAATGTTCGTCAGCAACGATTGCAAGGTGTTCAGATTCTGTAAATCCAAATGTCATAAAAACTTTAAAAAGAAGCGCAATCCTCGCAAGGTCAGGTGGACTAAAGCATTCCGGGAAGCAGCTGGTAAAGAGCTTACAGTGGAGAATTCATTTGAATTTGAGAACGTAGAAATGAACTTGTCAAATACCAGAGAGAGCTATGGAATAAAACTATTGATGCAATGAACAGAGTTGAAGAGATCAAACAGAAACGCCAAGCTAAATTTATAATGAACAGACTGAAGAAAAATAAAGAGCTACAGAAAGTCCAGGACATCAAGGAAGTCAAGCAAAACATCCATCTTATCCGAGCCCCTCTTGCAGGCAAAGGAAAGAAGTTGGAAGAGAAAATGGT